>JAQFXV010001961.1:0-11652 GCA_034694065.1 Camisia spinifer | reverse complement strand
AAATATGAATTTTATTTGAAATTATATTGGCTTTATCTCTTCTGCTTATATAAGAAATTGTCAGAACTGGAGATTTAGACCTCCAGCTCAAGACCTGCGCTAGAAACTGGAGGAATGGTCTTAAAGCTGGAGAATTGGCAACCTTAGTGAAGTGAAGGCCGCCTAAGTGAAAATTTAAAGCAGCAAATGTTTAACACTTGAGAGTTTTAAACATGTTTTAATAAAACAAATTTAGAATAATAAGGTATAATTATATAATAGAGCGTTTGATTCAATATATAAATATATTTTTACAATTGAATATCATCAATCAATGGTCAAATCTATACCAAAGTAGTAAAATGCTTAGAAGAATGATAATACCGATTTTCATTATGTTGATCTCAATTGTCTTGACAATTGATTTCGCTGAGGAGCAATCAGAAGTCATTGCTGATTTAGTGCAAGACTGGCAAAAAGAGAATGTTTCAAGTGAGTTTTAATTAGAATAAATGAAATCATTAGATAGATTTATTCAAGTGATTTCAAAATATCATCTTAATTTTATTATATTTCCCTTTAATAATACCATTCATATCATAAGATCTTATCGATGGAGATGATAACGCATCGAATGATGCTTTCGAAGAGAGAAAACAGTTTCCTAGTAAGTTTCATTATTATACTCCGGAAATTTCAAACATTGAATATGATATAAAATTATAAAATTACTTGATATATATCCAAAATTTTTGATCAGAGAATAGATGAACAACGATAAGATTAGTATTAATAAATCAGTTTTTTGATCAATTCTTTCAACACTTTTATTCTCATTGATGACGTGTCTTAGTTCATAGAACAGAACTTTCAGTGTGATTGAACTCACAATGCAAAATTTTAAGAACGAATCATTGAAACTTTATATTTCATATGACTATATTATGGACACTTTTGTTTCAATGAAAAATATAATTTGAAGACAATATTTTTTGAGTAAAGCTAGTAGAAATTGATTTGAAAAACGATCAAATTAAAAGAAAAAATTTCTTGATTATGTTTTATTTCATTTTAATAAACAATATCAAAATAATAATGCTAACATAGAAGTATTAAGGTGATACCAGAACTCGATTAAGGAAAGTGATTTGAAATTGTTCCAAAATTATTCAAAAAATTCCATGATGGCCAAGTTTGAGGTTTAGGTAGGTTGTACACACAATGCAAAAGATGAAAATCTAGCCAATTTTAATTTTTTTTAAATTATCAATAATTTGCCCGAAATTTTAATATTTTTTTTTAAAATCTTTCCACACTGCAAAATTTAGCAAGGCCTATTTTGCGATAATTTATTGAGGTTAATCTTTGCAATGCAAAACGAAATTAAGTTATAAAATGATCATTTGATCTTTTATGATTCCATATAAATCACATTTATTATTTTTTACTCCACTTTTTCATGCATTGCTGATCTCTTGATTTTCAAAAGGTCTAATCTCTAACACGCCTGAAGCTAATCTATTTCTGCAATAATAACTCTTTGTAAATATTCGAATAAATAAAGTGTCTTTATTGCTAGCGTTAGAGGCTATTAACTTGAAAAGTGGAGAAAAGTATAAAAAATGCGCTTTATAATTTCTTTTAGAAATAAAAAAAACTGACTATCAATTACAATGCTCTAAATTACAAACTTTTCTAATTTTTCATTGTGAACATTTATATCTTTTGAAAAAATGTTATGCCTTAATCATCTAATTTTCAGTCAATTTTTGTTTCAACCTATTGTCATATGAGAAACTAGTATCAAAAATATTCGATTTTCTTCGAGAGATGTTCTTCTTAAAATAGATCAATTGAAAACTTGTAATTTATAGATTCAAAAATATGGCAATTTCATTCAAATTATTTGATATTTGGATAATATTATCTCATCATCACAAAAAAAATCTAAAATATTTATTTTTGAAGAACATATTTTCCATTTAATATATTGAGGATTTAGGCAGATGTCAGCAAAAATGGAAAAATAAATAGTTATTTAATTAAATAAACACTTGAAACATTTCAATTTAACCTATCTCTCATCATATTATCATCATATCAATAGTTTGAAAATAGTTTATTTTTTTCAGATTCTTC
Organism: Camisia spinifer; assembly: GCA_034694065.1. Lineage (NCBI taxonomy): Eukaryota > Metazoa > Arthropoda > Arachnida > Sarcoptiformes > Camisiidae > Camisia > Camisia spinifer. Next base: position 9,534 of record JAQFXV010001961.1, on the reverse strand, counting down.
ATGCAGACAAACATTTATCTCGACTTGGATATGTCGAAATTCAACTTACCTTAAATCAATCTTTAAGAGACAAGATTTATTAAATTACTATCAATGCAACGCTTTCAAAACTGAGAATGCTTTAGAATCATACACATTTTACATTGGAAATTCGTCGGCTGATGTAACAGTACCAGGATACACCGCTTACGCATCTAATAACGGTATTTTTCATCAAATAAAACTTCATTCACTTCTAAAAATTTGATAAAATTTGAATTTTGAATAGGTGATCAAGTCTATTTAGAAGTGGGTTCACTTGAAGGAACTGTTTGTCAAGGTGGAACTTATTTTGCAATAGATATCTTAAATGCTAACAAATATGGAAGTTGTAATTCTAAGGGAGGATTGAAGTTTGTCGAATCAAGTTATTCTTATTTTCTTGTTGCTGGTGGTTTATGTCAAACCGATTGTTTGGGGACAGTAAAAGCTTGGTTATGTCCAGGGATCAGAAATTAATCTTTTCGGAATTTCCGTTTATTTTATCCTTTTAAATTCAGAACTTAAATAATATTTGATGTTTAATTCTATCAAATTTATGAATTTCTAACGAAAATTGATGTATTCTAGATTAAAGGAATAAACTTCTTCCGTGTATAGTAAAGCTTTTTTTTAAAAAAAAATACGATTTATTTGAGGGGGTTTTCCAATACATTAATGCACTGCAGCCATGGTTTTGATGAAGCTTTAAAGTTATTAAAGTTTCCATATAATCATGATCTTAAATTTTTGAACACATTCAAAGAAATTATAAGTCTCCATAATTTCAACTTAATTTATCAAGTTAAAATCATTGAAAAAGCAAAGAAAAACGAACATATTGAAATATCGATAATTCAGTGAATTAAACCATGTTCATGATGTTCAAACAATGGGGTCGCGTTCAAAATCTCGAAAATTGAAATCTCGACAATTAAAATCTCGACAAATCTGAATTATTTGAACTGATTGAATTTCATTGTTTAATTAATATTTACAGTAATGTGATTATGAACCTTTCAAACTTTCTAAAGTATAACTGATTGGGGATATTTCAATCAACGTGATTATGTTTGTAAAGGTTTTAAATTGTCAAGATTTTAATTTCTTGAAATTTCGATTATTAATAAGATTTTTATTATCAACATATTATTCAAAGTGATTATTCTCTCGAGAATTAATTTTGTCTAGATTTCGATTGTCGAGATTTTGATTTGTCAAAATTTCAACCGTCGAGATTTTGACCTGGACCCCAAACAATGAGGCAAAAAATATAAAATAATATGGTATCGATAAATTCCTACATTATAAAAGATTGCTATTATAAAATTCAAAAAATTAAATTTTATTCATTTGATATTTCATGGATTTTCTTAAAAAAACAACTGTAACTCGTTGACTTCAGAGCTTAAAAAGTATTCATGACATATATTTCATTTGAGTTTTAAATTCATCAAGCTCCAAAATAGAATTGTTTCAATGAGAATTAGTAAATTTTGCAATAAAATTGTTCGATTCTATATTTGAGATTGTAATGGGAAATTATTACATAGAAATAAATTTCTTGTTTTCCTCAATTAACAAATATTCAAAAACAAAACTCATCTCGTTAACATAATTATTCATCGCAAATATTTTGAGAATTCAGATCTATTCAATCCTATTTGTTATACTATTAAGACATCCATTAAGCTAATATTTATCACAATTTGAAATCAATCCTCAATAAAGATTTAAAGAACCTAATTCAAATTTTGTATAAGCTAAATCGAATAGAGAATTGGAAAACAACTTTATAATAAATTATTTTCTACATCATTAATTAGCTTGGGAGAATATAAATCAAACGAAAATATACAGCAGAAGCTTCACACTTTATGGTTGAAAAAACTTGTTTTAATTTAGTTAAAATAAGGCAGTTTTAAAATATTAAATATCGGATTCAATATATTATTACATTTGAATATCATAAGTTGTATATAAAATAATAAAATGTTTACTAAAATGATAAATCTTATTTCAATTGTGTTGATCTCAATTGACTTGACGATTAATCATGCAAAAGCGCAATCAGAATTAAATGCTGATTTAGTGCGAGACAGTCTGAGAGAGGAAGGTTCAAGTAAGCTTTAATCAGAAAAATTGAATGATGCGATTCAATTCCTCGAATAAAAGCTCAACTTTCATTTTTACTTTTATACAAATACCTTTAAAAATTTAGAAATTGAATTTTTGAAAAATAAATTGTAAATATAAAATATGAAGGATATAACACAATACATCCAAATGGGCAAATGGTAAATGAGCTTAAAAGAATAATTATCAAATTCATCAAACACTTCGATCAATCAATTTTATCGCGATATATCTACCGTTATATGAACCTTTACAAAAGTTTCATTAATTTTTCAGATTGTTCACTCAAACATTCGGTCAAACATTAATAGCAACTTGGATATGTCGAGCTTTAACTAATCATATATCGGTGTTTGAAAGAGAAGATTCGCCTACTGTAAACTATAAATGCAACTCTTTCATAAAACAAAAAATTCCTCAAACTTACACATTTTACATTGGAAATGTGTCAGCCATTGTAAATGTGATAGCATTGCAGGCTTTCGTAACTAATAACGGTATTTTTTCCAGATTAATTTTTCATCTGCCTCTATCAATTTTACAAAATCGGAATTTTGATTAGGTAATCAAGTCTATTTAGAAATGGCTTCACTTGAAGGAACTGTTTGTCAAGGTGGAACTTATTTTATATTATCAATCTTGGATGCTAATAATTGAATTTCGTGTAGAAATATGATATTTATTAATATGTTAAATTTGATGTTAGTTATATCGATTTTGAATGCAATGATAATAAATTATGCAAAGGCTCAATTTGAAGTTAATGCGGATTCAGTGCAAGACTTGTTCAAAGAAACTCTCAAAGTTTCAATTGAGTATCAGAAGAAAAAATATGATGCATCACGCATAGAATAAGAACTGAAACCTCCTCATACTCAGTTCCTTAAATTCACTCGTTTTAGATTCATATTCTCATCACAGATTGTTTTGTAGGACAAAGATTAACTGCATTTTACTGATGTATTAACAGCTTTCATCTCAAATCTCTTTATTAAAGAGAATTTATACTAATACAAGAGCTGTTGAATTGCAATAAAATAAAAAGTGGATACAGAAATTCTAACTTTATATTTGAACTAGAAGAAAAATCGGTGAGACTGAAGCAGTAGTGTTTTTCTCCAACACTTTCGAACCCCTTGACCTATAACCTCAAATAAAACATATTTGGAAAGGTCTTGACAATACGCATCGAATGATACCCGACTCGTGACCCTAAGATCAAAGGTCACAATAGTTTACCTTGACCTTTGATTTCCGTAATAAGATGCCAACTTTTGAATTAATTCACACCAAATTCTAACCTCAAAAATAACCATGTAAAACTTTTATACAAAAAATCCAAATATGTGATTCATTTGTCCGTATCAATGGAGGTTTTTGCTGTGTAAATTTTTATCACAAAATAAAGGATAAATAATAAAGTATTAACAATATTCCGATTTGTTTTTTGCATGATCAATCTACAATATTGAAATCCAGAATTTTTATGTATTTTTTGTCGTAGAATTCAAATATGAAATCGGTTCATCTCTCACTATGATAGTTTTTGCTCCAGGGTAGGTAAATATCATTATTTTACGCCCCGTGCTTTCATTTTGTTTGATTTCAGAATTTTATCTTTGTTAACTGATTTGTAAACTTTTAAAGATAGAATGAATTCAAATAGACTTCAATCAGGTTTGTGAGAGTATCAGAAATTGTTTCGATGCCTTCTTGAACACATAAATTCAAAACATGAGCAAAACATGGCAAGTGATGAACATCTCTGTAGATTAATAGATCTTCTCTCACATATGTTTGAAGCAAATTAATACCAGAGATATTATTGGCCGCATTATCTGTTGTGAACGTTATCACATCGTTTATTATGCAATAGTTTTCAAGAATACATTGGACAGTGTATTTGATCGGTTCTGCATTGTGTGGATGTGGTATTGAAGCGAAGTCTAATAGAACATGACATAACTTATCTTTATTATAAAAATGTGCAGTAACAGCAATCTAGAGATCCATTGAGAGTGATGTCCAGATATCAGTTGTTATTCCAATTTTAAAGTCAATTTTTAAAAAAAAAAAACTCAATTAGTTTTCGCTTATTCTCATTGTAAAACTGTATGACATCTCTTTGAATTGAATTACTGCCTGGAATCTCAACAGAACTCGAGAGAGATTTGATAATTTGTATGAAACCTAATTCTTCAACGATAGTAAAAGGATGATTACCTTTAATTATGAATTCGATTAAATTTTGACGAAAAGGTTTGAACTCTTGCTTTGGATCAGTTTTATAAAAAGATGTTAGTTTTGATTGATTTGTTGCCATTGAGTGTTTCTGATTAAAGTGTCTTTTTAATATCGATGTTGAAGTCTTATGAGAATACTTTGTGGGACAAGACTTGCATTGAAATGATTTATCAATAATATCAATATTAAAATAGTCTAGACCAATTATTGATTATTGTGGTATTATCTCAATCATTTTTTAAGTAAAACCAATGGATCAAATAATTTTTCATGAAAATTTCAATTTTAAAATATATTTATTCATTTATTTATTTATTTTTTTGGAAATTTGTCTTTTTTGAAAAAAATTGTCTCAGAAGACAGCATAGTTTTTATTTCCCGAAAAGTAACCGATTTCTCTCTGAAATTTTCCGGATTCCCGACCGATTTTAAACATTTTACTTCCTGAAAAATCCATTCCTTGTTTCAAAACTTGAAAATTAAAAATCTGAAAAAATTCACACATATTCTACTCAACAATTGAGCTGATACATGTATTTTATTTTTTCGTTATGTTTATTCATTTTCGAGAAATTCATTTTTGAATATTTTCAGATTTGAAAAAATTCTAATTCACTCCCACTTAGAAATTATTCTCGAGAAAGAAAGATCCCGAGAAATCTTCTCACTAGTCTCTAGTTAATCTTTATCACTAACTAAACTGCTATGAAGCAATCCAAAAGGAAAATAACTTGATGTTCAAAAGTGTTAAAAATAATAGAAAATTGCTGAATATTTATTGAAACATTGTAATCAGTTGGTCAATTCTTTATAGTAATATACAATGCATGATTTACAATACCAATATATGAGTATTTTTTGATGAAAAAATAATAACTATGAATACTAAAAATTAGCAAATATATCTTTACCATTACTTTGATAACAGATCATCAGGAAAATAAAGATAACTCATTCTTCTAGAATTTTCTAAAAATATATATTCACACATTATATTCTATACGTAATTATAATACGAAGATTCATACCCTTAACTAAACTTTTTTTATCTCTTTCATTGATTAAATGTCAAGTCAGAACTTTGAGCTCCGATTATTAATTGGAGAAAATTTAAGAGATAACTTAATTTGACACGAGTAACCTGTAGGGTTGCCACAAATCGAGATTTCATCTTGATTCTCAAGATATTCAAGCTATTGTTTTGACTCGAGATGACATGTCCAGCTTAAATAAAAAATCTCAAGATTTTACTTTTCTCCAGAGAAAATATTTCATATTTAGATATATGCATGAAAAATCTCTGCATTTCAGGAAAATTTTTCCTATTATAACTGAGTAAAACTTATGTTCAATCTATTCTACAAAGGAATTTTGCAATCTCGTTTGCGAAATTAAAGTGTTAATTGATATATTTGATGTGTTCATTTTATTTTTAAAAAAATTTCATTAAAATAGATCAAAATCCGATAAATAATCTCAACAATTATTTTGAGTACTTATCCATTTTTTGGGTTTAAATTACCGAAGTTTAGACAATTTAGTATTCATATAAATTCTTACAGTTTGAGATTTAGAGAATGTCAGAATAAAAGTATGTTTCATCTTTATTCCTATTTTAAAAGTACAAAACCAGGAAAAGCTTATTTCTAAACATCTAAAAATAGAATACTGTAACGAATTAAGATGCTTTTATTATTTTTAAAATTTTTAAAATAGTTCAGAAAATATATTTTTTACAAGTTTTAAATAAAATAACTTCATATCGTCGGCTGAGTTCTATAATGTTCTAAATACAAATTTTCGGAAAACGAGTTAGAGATGGATTTATATACTTTACTTCATGCAGAACAATATGTATTGATCAAATTTTCGATTGAGCTCATATTTTCATCACATTTACTAAAACCATAATTAATTAATTGTAAGTTAAGCTTAAGTTAATTGCGTTCTATGGAAAATTTAAAATTAAAACTCGTTTTTCTCGAAAAGTGAGTTTTTCGATTTAGAACATTATAGAACGCAGCCGACGATATGTTTAGCAAAAATTATAAAATTATTTGAAGCTATTCTAGAATTAACTCTCAATTTAAAAGTTTATAATAACGGATAAAAATTATTTATTATTTTACGAAAATATTTAACAATCATTCGAAGTGTATTTTGATAATTTTTATGAGATAATAACACAAATTTCATGGAAAATTAGTAATAATTCAAATTTTATTTTCTTAGTATAAATTTTTTTAAAATTTTGCTTTAAAATTTTTTGATATTGAAAATAAATTAATAAACATTATACAGAATATTTTATACAAATTCTGACCAATTACTATTTTATATCATAAATATGATTGAAGGGAATTCATGTTGTATGGAAACAATAATTTTCTTCTCCAACTGTAAAAAAACACAAATTATCAAAATTCAAGTGTTGTTTTCACAGATGGAGGAGAAGACTATTGTTCTTTATGTTGAATCTGGTTCAATAGGCTGTATGACCAGAAATAAAAAATCTCGAAAAAAATTTCGATCGAAGCGTTCAGCAAAAAAGTGTACACTCATTTGATAACCATAATATCGAATATATTTCCTTTTGTGTAACACAAAATCTTTGTTTGCGACCCAATTCACATAGTTTCCAAAACATTAATGTTCACAGTTATGTGGATTATTTAATTCAAACTCTTTGAAGTTCAAATTAATCTAACAAAATATAATAGAACCAAAAATTTTAGAAAGAAAAATTTTATTCACTTCTTTTAAATAATAAATATCAAACCTTATAATTGCGTTGTACTGTGATATTCGCAAATCATTATGTGATCAAAAACGCATTGATTTTTCTCCATCAGTGAAAACAACACTCTTTTTATCGATATTAAGAAAAAAATTCGTGAATTTCATAACCATAGAATCAATAGTAAGTATCAGTTGATTGTTACAAATTAATCATCAACTTCTTATTAAGGCTAATTTACAAAGAATAAAACTCATTCCATTCCATGCTCAATCAATTTATGTAATTTAAAAATTTTGTATAATGTCAACTGATTTATATGTTTCTCATGAAAGTATCATTATGTTTATCTTTAATCTGATTGGTCAAGACAATTTTAATATGCTCACTGGTTCTATTTTTGTGTTTCTATAAAAATTATTATTCATTTAAGTACATAATAAATCGTGACAAAAGACTTGAGTGTCCTTCAAAAATGATTATAATCAGCTATGATTATTTGTATTCAACTTGAAAATAATTAGAGAATTTACGAATTACCATTTGTAGTTAAGTGTTTTGTTAGGAATTAAGATCTCATAGAATGTATAAATGCTAATCAAACTTTCGATTAGTCAATCGAATAATTGATTCAATAATCACAATTTTAAATCTCAACAATCCTTCTCAACTTTAAGAACTTCAGATTCATTGTAACTTCAGGAAAAATTTAGTCTAATGTTTTGATGAAAATAAAAAATACTTTCCAATAAATTTTTTACTACAGATAATTCATTAAAACTAATTGATTTTACCAAAAAATCAAACAAATTCTTGAAAAACTTTGAAAATTTCAGCACTAATCTTCTTAATATTTTAGTCTTATATTATCATCTCTTCCATTCAACAATATCCTTATAAATTTAAAGAACAAACAATTAGAGCTGAAATTTTTTTTTTCGAAAGACACTCAACTCTATTCCATCAATTATTATTAGTTGAAAATATTACATCATTTAAAAACTATTTCCATAGAAAAATCGGAATTAAGCATATGAGCATATTCTAATGTCATATCAACTGAGAACTTTGATATAATATTAAAGAGAAACATATAAAATATTTTAGTCTGTAAAATGTTTTTTGAATCTAATGAATTGATTCAGCAAAGAATGAGTTATATTCTTCGCACATTCTTTAAAATTAAGCTTTAATAATAAGTCTTTTCATTGTGTGTGATATTCGACTTATTATTATATATTCTATTTATTCTATGATACACATGAATTATTTCAAAAGACAAATAAAGTATTATGTTGTTTTTACTGATGGAGTTTATCGATTCCTCTGATTGGATCGGTACTATGTGAAAAATGAGAGAGATTTTCCTAAAATCAACCTGATATTTATTTAGCTGATACAGAATAAGGGTGATCCATTAATCGTTAGTCTATTGAGCAACTAACTTATTCATATAATTATCGATCTATTTTTCTCTTATTTGAATCAGGGATGCGCCGCAAATACATCAAATAATATTAGAATTTCGTGATAAATTTCTGATTATAGACATCTACTCCTCTGTTTTTCAACAGATTGAGAAAATAAATTTTCCTGGTTTTGAGCTGTTTACTTCTTCAAAGAACTTTGAGTTTGCTTTGAATGATAAATTTATTTTGATTAAAATTTCATGCAAGAACTTTATTCCAATTTCTGATATTTCTATTTTTTGTTTGACGAATTCATTTTTACCTCATAATATCACATCAGCATCATATCGATTTACTTCATTCTCAAATTAAGATTAATAGTCTTCTCCTCCACCTGTGGAAATAGACACCCGAGATATGTTTATTTGTATCGTTTTCACAGATGGAGAAGAAATTTGTTGATTGGAACCAGCACAAATTTTCGTCTGAATTATATATAGATTATCCTAGTAATGTATTAAGTCAAAAATTGCCTTTGTCATTATTTGAATGGATTTATGCATGTATTTATAAAATTACATTAGTTATAATAAAATTGAATTGATTCTGAATAAGAAAATGGAATTTTTTGTGTAAACAAAATCGAAAACATACCTAACTTTTGAAGTGTTATTTGGAAAATTAAAAAACCTTAAATTGAAAATTTCCAAAATGATTTTGAATATCACATTCTGAATTCAAACATAAAAGTAAAAATAGTTACATTACATAATTTTTTTCAATTCTAAAATATTTTACATTAAATTAAATAAACAAATGGAAATTTCACCAGAAAAATAAGCAGTCGAAATGAATCGAAGATGTAAAATTATCAATTGATAAATTCCATGACAACATTATTATTTTTGATTAAGTACAATACTTCTCACAAGAGTGTGAGTTTGCACTCAATAGTCAGTTCTGATAAGACTTCACTTTTCTTAATCTTTT
>JAQFXV010001960.1:0-11653 GCA_034694065.1 Camisia spinifer | reverse complement strand
GAGAGCGAGAGAGAGAGAGAGAGAGAGAGAGAGAGAGAGAGAGAGAGAGAGAGAGAGAAAGAGCATTTTATTGAATGCATTTCTTTCCTTTTTCACAAGTATAATAACTCAAAAGTTTTGAATTTAATATTATTTCCACGAAGATTTCAGCCGCTTTTTGGATTAACTTTTTTAATCATTGATGAATTTTTTTGATGAAAATCGTTGTGAAATTACAAAAAGAAATCGTAATTAAAAGTAAAAATTGGGTTTAAAACATGTTGTTGAAAATGTGCTTTTTTCTTATTATACAAAATCCATCCTTTTATAGAACTGATAGGTTTATAGGTTATCAAGTATTCCGTTCAATACAAACAAAATGAAGTATAGATAATAATTAAAAAAAAATTTCGAAAAATAGGATTTTCATTAGTGAGAAAAATACTAATAAACTCACACACTGTTCACTTCAGTTAAATGTCTAAAGCAATTATTGCTTATTTTAGACAAAACTCTGCTCAAACAAATTCGAATCAATTTTCTATAGACATAATTTAGAATGCCTTCAAAGCCAAATAATTATTACTCTAAATCAGGGGTTTCCAAACCTTGGCCCGCGAGCCAAAATTGGCTCTCGAAGAGTTCTAAAAATTTTGTTGATTCACTCACAAAATATATGAATAAAGTTTGAATGTTTTCATAACTACATTAATACTAACTTAATATCCATTCCTATGAACTACAAAATATACTACCTTTTAACAGCTTCATATTATTTCTTAAATTCAAAGTAGAACGAAACATGTTTTAGAAATTAACTTATTTATATCAATTTTCTGGTTAAAAAATCATGTCAAAATCAAAATCAAATTGAGAAACAATCAAATCATCAAATGTTTCTGCTTTGCATTGAATAACTTGAACTATGATATAAAAACATAAGCTATTATATTACATAAACTGAAGTTAAATGAAATTATGTAAAAATATGTCTCATGTACTAGAAATATTCGACTGATTTTGAACTCTTTGAACGTTATTAACTATTTTGTTGCCATTATCTTTTATTATTATATCTTGAAAGCCAAGGGAACCAGTACTACATTTTTATAAAAATTTGTAATAATGGGAGGTAATTTCAATTTTCGAAAAGATTAGGAGGGGGCAAACTCCACCCAACCCCCTTTTTGAAAAAATGTCTGGCTCTTCATTCCTCATTTTATTTCAAAAAGGCTCTCTTCCCAAAAAAGTTTGGAAACCACTGCTCTCTGCTTTCTGTTCTTATTCTGTTTTATTCTGTTTAGGATTTAACTTATTTTCAATTTAATTTTAATCGATAACATTTTTATACTTCTAGTATTGATTATTATTTGGTAACTATTATATTAAGTTGTATTTTCACTTTAGTCTCAGAAAAACAAACTCTAAAATCAATTTAAAATATTTTCTCAACTCATTCTTTAGCCATATTTTCTCAATCGTTGAGTCAAAAGTAATTCCGTTTATTCATTATTCAGGAATAATTCAATTTAAAAGACTGTTTTCACTTCTCATAATAAAATTTATTTATTTAGTAAAACTCATTATAATAACTCATTCTATCCTTATATTGAAAAACTTTTTCTGAGTTAAAACAAATAAATAAAGTTTTATATTACTGTATTAGACATCAAGTTATGCCATATATGAGGCAAATAATTATAACCATAACTTTCAATTAATAACAATACCTTTGGGATCAAATTCACGAGAATATTACTGAGTTTTTTTTGAGAACAAATATGTTTTTTTGCTAATGATAACCACTTCTGGATATATATTTTCTGAGAATTACTTATTCGAATCTTAGACGAAGACTTTTACACTTTTGGAGAAACTACACATTAAAAGGTTCCAAAACTATAAGATAGACTTTTGCATTAGTGATCAAATTTTTGAGTTATCAAAACTCTTATCTTCTGAAAAACGATTGCAGTTTTGAACTTAAATTGAGTGTTTAGAAAAACAATAACAAAATTTGAAATATCGAAAAATCTTGTTAATACTCTTATTAAGTTGTAAACTGCTTATCACTTTCATTGATAAATGTCTAGAAAATACAAATCTTATAATAGGAGAACTTATGACTCGATTGTAGTCATATTTTGTTTTACAGTTCAAATTTCTTTTTGGACTTTTTCATATTTTCAAAAGTGTACAAATGTTCTAATGATATTGAATTCGCTCAAAACTTATTCTAAATTATTTTTGGCTCTAAAATAGTATTCACTCAGTTTTGTTACTTATTATTATAACTTGAAGTGGAGTCGGATAAAGATTTATACTTTCGTGTATAGCTCGAAAAAGACCACATTTTAAAGCCGTTTTAAAGAACTTATAGTGTATTTATTAGTAAAGCTTTAATACTAATAGAGTAATAGTTGATGATTCTTATAAAAAAGCCACACAAAACTTTCGTATCATGAAAGATATCAATTTATTAATGATTATGATTAGAGTAATCAATTTTCGTGATTTTAATTTTTTTTAAATTCTGAAAAATGCGTTTTGAATTATTGAATTTGAGATGAAATCATCATAAATGAAGTCAGTATTAAGACAATAAATCGATTTAAAATAATTAATATTAGAGGTGCACTTAGTTTTTAACTTGAATCATATTAGTTAAAAATGCTTTACTGTCTTACTATTTATATATCCTTAAAATGACTCGTCTTTAAGTTATAATAAAACTAAATCACTCATTAAAGTTAGTTAAAGAGCGATTGTATTAAAATAGGTGATCAGGCGATTAATTGAATTAACCTTTAATTGTTAAATCGCTTAATCGCCAAAATTGAGAATGAATTCTGTACCGAAGCCTAATTTAAGTGCGACATAAAAATTGTTTTAAACTAATATTATGATTAAATTTTGCAGTATTTTGTTCTGAAGACGAAGAACGTCTTGTTCGAGACTTATTTCGAGATTATAACAAATTGATCCGACCGGTGGAGGTTATGAATGAAACACTTGAAGTGCAATTCAAGCTCTCGTTTATTCAACTCATTAATGTCGTAAGCATTTAAGCTCTTATTTACATATTCGTGTCTTTATAAGACAACTCGTTCTTTATAACAAATATTTTCTCGTTATATGTGAGCTCTTATTGTCAAATTGAATGGTTATAAACTTAAACATTAGTTGAGCTCAAAATCTTTCTTCTGATCACTAAATAATGTATTATTAAATACGTTTTGGTTCTCATAAATCTGTATTATTTCAAGTTTCGAAACAAGTTACAAACTTGACATTAGATCTTATACTAAGAATACTTATCTTATACTTAGTAAAGAATCAGAACCAATATTATCAACGACTAGTATTAGATTTCAAATGCAAACCCATTTGTTTTTTACTTTTATTTCAAATTTAAATTGCATGCAAATCATAAAATCTTTTTAAATCATTCAGTAGTGCTTCAAATGAACTAATTTTGAATATCAATACAAAAACTTATTGCAAGGAATATTCCATAGAGAAAATCTACTTTTTTCTTAGTTTTTATGATAATTTTAGAACATATTTGCATTTTGTAATATTTCATATTTCTAAGAGTCGAAAATGATATTCATTTTGTAAGAAATATTTATTTATTCAGTTGTGTTATTAGAAAATAATATTTTAATGAAATCAGATTTTTGTTATACTATATCAAGAAAAGTATTATAAGTTTTTAATTAGATTTTTAAGCGATTTAATGATTAATTATAACCATTTTATCGAAGCATACAATTAATTAATCAACTTTTGAATTAAATTTTAATATAAAGAAAGGCTTGGATTCGATCAAAGCTTAAGCTTAGAAACAAAGAAACTGAGAAATAGTGCAGTTTTCCTATAAATTGTCACTTTTCTTATTGAGTTTATAAGACTTGATGAGACGTTTAATTTTGATTTAAACCTAAATAATAATTAGAGTTAATAATAATGAGATTTAGTTGTGATTTAATGAATGATTGGATACGAAGTGATGAGTTATAGTATACTATTATTAGTATAACGATTGATGAGATATTCTATGATTTTAAACTCAATTTTGATTTTGAAGACTTTGAAGACTTCTATTCTTTGAAGACATATTCTATTTGAAGCTAAAAAATATGGGTTTGAGAGCTATAGTTTCACTTTTATGATTGGCATTCAAGATAGGAATAAAAGATAGGAAAAGTTGAGTCGACAGAAGAATTTTGATTTATTTACCAAAGAAGTAAAAATGGCTTCTTCTCTGACTGACTGGTTTATGGACTCTATTAAATGGCAAGCAGTGGACCACAGTTTAAGAGTCTTTCTCTAAAATAATATGTTTGGAAAATGATTCTAAAAATCATAAGTTTTTCGTTTTATGCGTCGCTGAATAATAAAGATTAGTTCTTCTCCAGTATTGAAGTTTTTTATCTTCTCCAGAAATATGTCCAACTTTTAGTGTAATCTTTACTTATTCTAAGTTTCGTATTCAAACAGACAATTATTATCCATATAAACAATATTTTGACAACAATTTTCTTTATAGAACGAGAAAAATCAAATAATGACATCCAACGTATGGCTACAATTTGTGAGTAATTACTTTCATTCAATTAATTTACTTTTTATTCTTCTATCTCTTTCCGATTTAATTGACTATAAACTTTAATTTATTAGCGATAATACAATCTTCTAATTCAGTTGATTTGATGATAAGAAAGCTATAAATCTATACGTTTTCTATAGTATTAAAGTTCAAATAAGTGCAAAGCAAAACCATTTCTACATTTATTACAGTCAGGATTCAAATCCAAATCAATTTCTTATTAATTCTATTCAATTTTTAACTCATTATATCTTTCGATGGATTGATTCACAATCTTTTTAAAAGCGATGAATATTTTTCTAAGGCTTTCAAATATCAAAAACTAGATATAAATATTAGAATACGATTTGATTTATTTTCAATTTTCTTAAGAGTTTAATCGATTGAAAGCAAGTGAAATAAATAACCATTAATTTATTCTTATCTGAGACTTAATCTTGTCTTCTCGTAAATGATTTCTCGTAAACAAGATCTTCAAAATAATTACAATAATTGATGAAAACCTAGAATTTTCTAAAAGACAAAATTACGAATTAATTGCAATGTCGGTAAAAATTTTATCGATTGAATAAAATTTAAAAAGCGAAGCATAAAGAATGTCAAATAAACTGGAATTAAATACTTGATTGTCGTTCTTAAGTAAAGTATCTTTGAATAAGTGTTCAAATACTTTCAATTTTAATGAATAAGATTAGCATATTTTGAACTTAATGCTTAGCTCGCATTCACATCAATTCTTTTATTCGTCGATAAAACTAAACGTAAGGCCAAAGTTGAAGTTTATTATGTATACAAAGAGTTGAGTGCAATAAAAGTGTCAAATAAGTATTCAATTCAATGAAGAATTTACTTACAAAATAACATTTCAATGCAATATTTTCTTTAAAATTGTCAATCTTTTCACATTTCTTTCAGTTTTATTTTTAAATTAATAATTATTTTGAATTTGATTCATAACAACTTATCTCAATTTTTGATATTCAAGTGGTTCAAGAATATTAAAATGAAATTCTTCGCAATTTTGTTGAACTTTTTGTTTTAAAGTCATAGCTTTTCATAAAGTTAGTCAAAGAAAATGAGATTCACAATTGTTTATGTAAAATATACCCTTTTTAAAAGTTTGTTTCAAACATTTATTCTGGTATACGATGTCAGAAATGATAAATAAATAATTGGAATGTTTGCTGAATTTGAGTGTAAATTATTATTTTAATGCCGTATATGAAAGAAGTTTTTATGAGAGTTAGAGTTATTCCCTCGAAATGAGTATTTTAGGCTCAAATATTGATTTTACTAAAGAAAGTGCAAATATTGATTTTCTTATATATAAAACTAGACTTTTTTACTTAATTAGTTATATTGATATTTAGACTTAAACTCATTCAAGTTTTGACTCAAACATATCCTGTTTTCATTGTATTATTAATTAAATAATATATCATTTTTGCAAAACTAAAGACAAATTTGTTTTTGAATTTTTGAGTTTTGATAAAATCTTTTTGCTTTAATTGTTGACAAACATTGAGAATTTGTGATAAATTGAAAGAAATATTGGTTAAATTGAAAGAATATTTAGGAATGAAGACATATTTAGAAGTGATATAACAGAAATATTATGGTTAGAACCGAAACCATAACCATTAGGAAGTGAAAAGAAAACCACATCTTTCGTTAGCTGGTCTTTACACAGATATATGAGGCTATAAGAGAGGTGCACACATTCTAAATGCAATTAAGCTTAATGTATACATTTGTAACAGTTTCTCGCTCTTCTATTGCGCAACATTTCAGCTCTAGTACTAATCAAATAGCCTTCTCTTTCATATAACAAACTGTTTTCAAGATTTCTATTAAATATAATTAATCAGTTTTATAATTTTTTTATTGAGATTCAAAATAACAAAATTGAACTCTTGGTTTCTATCAAATCTTATGGAGATTTCAATTAAGAACTCTATCTTTCAATTAACTATTATTTAAATATTTAGCTTTTATTTATAGACTTGATCTGATTTAAAGATGAAAAATTAGAATTGCATTCAAATTATATTATTTGAATTTAGATGAAATGATATGATCTCTAGAAATACTATTGGATAAAATATTTGAAAAGAGTATATTATTGATTAATTGATAGTTGATTTTGATAAAGAAAATGTGAGACTTGTTCGTTAATTTATTAAACTGAAGTCACTCTCTCTATATTGAACATTATTTGCAATTACTACAAGAGGTAACTGAGTTATTAAGTATCACTATAAGCCTTATAGTTCAACAACACATTACACTGGAATGCATTGCTTTTCAATTGCGAAAAAATCCGCATCTATTTTATCAAATAAGATCAATACTAATGCCATTGCAGGTATAGTAACTTTATTTACGATCAATGTTAGGATACAGTCATATAGGTTTTACGCAATTCCACCGCCTTATTAAGACTTCACTATATTTTCAAATCATAGCTATCGATAACATTTCTCTCATTTTCGAACTAACTTCAGATATTTCACTATTAATAAAGATTTTTTTCAATAATATCTTCAATTTTTTACTCTTATGGCTAAAAACTGACAGAAATTCATTCTCAAAGAATGGCGAATCATATCTTGAAGAAAAAACTCAGAACATTGAACTCACATTCAGTGTATCAATATTTTGATTAATAATGAATTTAATGCTAAAACAAATTATGACTCAGCGATTGAGTATAAGATTCAGTACAAGTTGTTTAGTATAGTCTCAAATATTTCATTAAAGGCTTGTTTTCAAATTGAACTTTTTCAGAAAAACTAATTAAATGAAAAGATCAAATGGACTAATCTATGAGAAATACTTTCCAAAAATAGCCTCAAGAAATAGTGAAGCTGTAAATTATCCTTATTTCTAAACTATGTTAACAAACGAAGTTTTCTATTGATTTTATTTTTAGTTTAATTTTCAATTCTCTATTTGGTTTGATTTTTCATAATATGCAGAACTTATGTAAAGCAATATGTTTTTGATTTATTTCCTGAACTTTTCAATAATTAATTTAGAGTAAAGTTTACTGAGAAATATTGAGAAACACATAAAACTAACTGACTTATAATTGTTAATTAAAGTAGAATTAAGTATATTTAAGTTGTTGAGCTGCGAATTGTTACTATATTCTATTTTTATACATTCAATAAATTGTGGAAATCCTTAGTCCAAACAGAAGTAATAATAAGTTGTAATAACTCGAGGCTATACAATATCTACCACTTATCAGCTCTTGTATTTGTGCAATATTTTGACTGAAAGATGAGTTATGAGTTATTATTACCAATGAATGTTTTCATTCCTGTCAAGGAATGAAGCAGTCGTGAGAAGTTGTTAACATTGTGTTTGTATTTTCTCATTAATATTTCAAATATTAATATAGAGTTTTGGGGTATTCCTTAATCTCTGAAAAACTATTTCTTTCGGAACATTGAATCCTAGTTAAAAGAATTCTTATTCAAAAGGTTGCTTCAATCATAAGCTCATTAATTATTGACTTGATCCTCGATTGAGATCCCGATGCAGTTGAAATACTGGCACAATATTTGTTTGATTTATTTTATATTTCTTATCACAATCACAGTTTCAAACATTTTCCACCCAAACCGCTCACCAAATGTATTGCACTTAAATACTTAATACATATTTACCTCAACAAAAAGCATAGAATTAATTAAAACTATTTTGCGTTTCAATATGTTTAGTAAAGCATTTATTTGTAACAAAAGTTTATAATCTTTAATTGGAAAAGAAACTAAATTTCAATATTTTTGAACTAACCTATGAAATGATTAATATGTTGACTAAAATTTCCAAAATTAAGATTAGTTTTATATAATTTTTAATCACAAACTTGTGATTAAATGCAGACTTCTGTGCATAAAACTCATATCTTAGTAAATGAAAAGTTATTATTAATACTGTATACGAGACAAATGAGACAATCGATAAATTAATAAATTATTTGCAGCTTTGGTACGATTATCAGTTACGTTGGGATCAAGCAGATTATGGCGGAATAGCTGTTCTTAGATTACCACCCGATAAAGTATGGAAACCAGACATAGTTTTATTTAATAAGTAAGTATTTTAATTTTTGAAAACTGATAAATAACTTAAGGAATCATATAATAGGGGAATCTTATTATAGTCAAATCAATTCAAAACTGTATATTCAAAAATCAATAAATCTGAAGAAAAACTTGGGTTTTTATGAATTAAATGAAAATTAAGGCACAAATGAATGGTTTGAAGACTTTCTAACTATAGCAAAACTATAGCTTAATGATTAGTTGACACATTTGTTAAACTATTAGTCATTAATTATTTGTATTTAAGCCTTAATTAGAACATGAATTTAATAGGATTTAGTTGACTATAGATAGAGTTGTGAATTGATTTGACGTCTAATAAGATTGGCCTATTATATGATTGCTTAAGTGATATAATAAAGTGAAGTAAATGATTGATTTAATTGAAAAAAATGAATGAAAAATGAAGTGCTGATGGGAATTATGAGGTTCGATATAAGTCGAATGTGTTGATATATCCAACTGGATTAATAATGTGGGTTCCACCAGCCATATACCAAAGTTCATGCCAAATAGATGTCACGTATTTTCCATTTGATCAGCAAAAATGCGTAATGAAGTTCGGTTCGTGGACTTTTAATGGAGATCAAGTGTCCTTAAAACTCTATGCTGACAATTATTGGGTTGATTTATCTGATTATTGGAAAAGTGGTACCTGGGATATAGTGGAAGTGCCCGCCTTTCTAAATGTTTACAACAACTCTAAATATGGAAAACCTACTGAGACTGATATATCATTTTACATCACCATTCGACGTAAGACACTATTTTACACAGTCAACCTCATCTTACCCACTGTTCTCATCTCATTCCTATGTATTCTGGTTTTCTATTTGCCAGCAGAAGCCGGTCAGTAATCATTCAGTCATAACAACCCTTTAACTCAAAAATACTCTTTTTAAGCTTCAAAATATAACGAAGGCTTATAAGAAATTTTAACTCTCAAACAAAATATGAGTAACAATCGAGTAATAGGTTCTCCTATTGTCAGATTTGTATTTTATAAACATTTATTAATGAAAATGATTCAAATTTTGCCCCGCAATAAGAAATAGTATTAACGTATTTGCATTCATAAGACTTATCAAAATATAAACTTTGTTATTGTTTTTCTTATCATTGAACTGAAGTTGAACTAATATTGAACTTTTGGGTTTTTAGGAGATAAGAGTTTTAATAACTGAAAAGTTTTTTCTATAATTTTTTGGCCCTTGTATTATGTGATGGGTTTGAAAGAGTAGTTTTTGAGTTAAAAAGTGTTGATAATTAGAATGAATAATAGAATAGAAGCCATACTATATTAAAATAGGTGAGAAAGTGACATTAGGCATATCCATTTTGCTATCATTGGTTGTGTTTCTATTGCTTGTTTCGAAAATATTGCCGCCGACATCATTAGTGCTTCCCTTAATTGCTAAATACTTATTGTTTACATTTCTGATGAATTGTGTGTCAATACTGGTGACAGTGATTATAATAAACTGGAACTTTCGGGGGCCGCGAACTCACAAAATGCCGAATTGGATTCGAGTGGTATTTCTCAAATATCTGCCAATTTTGCTCTTCATGAAAAGGCCAAAGAAGACAAGGTTAAGATGGATGATGGATATGCCTGGTCTTCATTATCAACATTTTCACCCTTCTTATCATCAACAACAGGGGTCTTCTCCTGAAATAAAACAGTGCAATCTTAAGAGTAAAGTAGAGTTTATGGAATTATCAGACATCGGTGGACAACAACCTCATGGACATCATCCAAACTGTACAATAGCCGCCCAACAGACACAACGCAACTCTTCGCTCGATAGAGATGTGTTACGAGACAACGAAAGCATTGATATGCTATTTTTGACACCTGAGGCGTACAGAGCAGCCGAAGCTATTGAATTCATTGCTGAACACTTGAGGAGTGAAGACGAATATATTCAAGTATGAACTTATACTCTAACTTATTATTATAGCCACTATTTATACACTACTATACAGTATATAAATATATTCTACTATAGTCTCTAACAATTTTCACATAAGCATATCATCCAGTTTCCAATTTATCATTCAATTTAATCTCTTAATTATCTCATTCTCTTGTTTGTTCCCTTATTTACATTTGCATTCAATACATGAATTTTATTCTATAATTTATGATAATTGAAAATTCCATTCAAAAGAATCTTTAAATTAGATTCAAAAACTCACCAAAACTCTAGATATGTGTTACGAATACTGAATACTTGTGTTCAATTCGATAAATATTTGCTCATTTCAAATATTATTAACAGCTATTATTTCGATAACTCTTCCGAACCTTTTATTTCTTTAAAACAAATCTTTAAAGAAATACTTTACTCTGATATTTGTTTTTTAAAGAATTTTAAAACCAGTATTGATTACAATCTTTTAAAATTGATCATTCAATGAGCTTGAATTTCCAATTAACCAGAATTTTGAAAAATTATTCTGACAATCATAGAATTTAGAGAATAGCCATTCAAATATTTTACATTTTGAATTTTTATACAAAATATTATGAATTGCGACATTTTCAAGCGCGCCCACTCACGAGTCATACATATAAAAATAATTCATTACTTTCAAGCTTGTGTGGGATCTTATCTAAAACATCGATATTAAATTCGTTTCTAACTTATTCACTTTAATTCGAAATTTCGTTTAGAAAATTCAATTCTATTCTCTGAAAACGAAAATTTATTGACACAAAATAATGATTCTCAATCATTTTTTACACAATTATCATTTGATTTGACCATTTATTGCAACTTGTTTTCAAATTATGTGCAATACTATAATTTCAAAATAATTCAAAAAATATTTTGAATTGCGTTAGAAAAAATTCGTTCATAATTTTTAATTCGTTGAAACGACCAGTTATTATATTTATTAAATCTATTTTGAATCTAATTTCAAACTAAAGACATGGGTCGAG
>JAQFXV010001959.1:0-11654 GCA_034694065.1 Camisia spinifer | reverse complement strand
TCAAAATCTAACTTTTCATTAGATATGAAATTACAATTCCCAAAAATTTGATATTAAGAACTACTTTTATAAAACTAAACAATCGAAACCCCATTGCTATAAGATATCATATTCATTAAGAAACTGGTAATTTGTTTCAATGATAAGTCTCAATAGTTTAATAATAGTTAGATTTATTCAACTATTAAGTTATAATGAAAAATAAATGTATTCTTTATTTACTTATTTTATTGTTTTCAAAAGAAGTCAAAACAAGTGCTGATTTGGTTGCAAAAGATTTAACAAACAATGATTTTCAGTTGGAGTGTTTATTATCTCATAATAAACTGAGAGAAAAACATTGTTCATCAGAATTCAAATATAGCCCTAAAGTAAGTATAAGCTAATAATTAATTAAAGTTTGAGTGAAAGATAGCCTGAATATTAATTGATTAATCTATTAATTCAAAGCTGAAACTATTTGTCACTCGAAGAGCATTAGAAATGGCTAAACAGGATGGAAAAAACTTCGCACATGTTGTAAATTTGCCGTTTGGAGAAAACATTCATTGGCATCAAGAAAAAAATTCGAGTGAACTTTCGTGCAAATCAATAATTGACATTTGGTATAATGAAAAACATTATTACAATTGGAAAATACATCGAAGTGTTGGCATAAATTCTCGACACTTTACACAACTTGTTTGGAACTCAACCCAAAAGGTCGGCTGCGCTTCAGTGCTTGGAATGGGACAAATTGGTGGTGTTTTTACAGTTTGTAATTACTATCCAAAAGGAAATATTGGCAGATATTCGGATAACGTGAGATCTGTTGAAGAATGTGATGATTTACTTATGAAGCGTAAGTTTAAATATAGAGAACTAACAAATGGAAAATGGCTTCAGGAATGCATTGATGAACACAACAAGATTAGAATTATTCACGGAGTCATTCCATTGTCTATTAATGATGAAGTGAGTCATAAGTATAGATATGAAGACAGAGAAAAAATAATATTAATTAATTTTATGAAAGATTTTCCAGTACTCCAGAAGTCGGGCAATACATATGGCTGAAAAAGGTTTCAGATTCTTTCGACACATTCGTTCGCCAAAGTTTGGAGAAAATATACATTGGGGTAAATCAAGTAATTCAAGCGATTCTAGTTCTATGAGTTGTAAAATACCAATCGATAAATGGTATGAAGAAATATATAATTATGATTGGAATGCAAGGAAAGGAGTGAACGGAACAGTCAGACACTTCTTACAAATTGTCTGGAGATCGACACTTAATATCGGGTGCGCTCGAGTCGAGAATATAGAAGAGAGCAAAGGAGGTGTATATACAGTGTGTGCTTACGATCCAAAAGCTTATATACAAAGCGTTAAACTACAAATCAATAATGTTTTTCCTGGTATGACCAAAACTACGACAACAACTCCAATGACAACAACAACAAAATTAGTAGCGCATTATTATGAAGAAGGAATTGATGACGAAACTGAACTCGAAAAAGAATTCAAAGATATCGATGATGTGATTGATTCAAGAATTGAATACAGGAAACAAACAGAAGCCCCCAGTCTTGAAGATATATTAAAGATAACGAGTGAATCCTCTTTCAACAGAGCCTATAATGGATTTGTTAGGAATGAATACGAAGACAAGAAACGAAGAAAACAATCGAAAGTCTAATTAAAATTTAATTATTGCTAATTAAGAGTTGAATTTATTCAAAGAGAATGACTGAAAATATAAGTCAATTAATTATTATAAATAGATATAATTCTCAATATTCCAGTTTAACATAAATCTTGAAAATTTAATTTAATATATAATCAAGTTTTATAGCATTGAAAAATGGAGACTAAATTAAAATTGATTTAAAAACAAGTTTGTGTTAATTTGTTTGCGATTCGATTTTCAATGAGAATAAGCTTTTATTTACTTAGAATATTAATTATATTTCAGTTGTATTTGTGCACAAACTTTACTAAACTATCAGAAATTAATACTATGCTATGCAATAGTCAGTAAACTTTAATAATATTGTAAATCAGAGAATCAAATAAAATGTATTAATCATTAATAATATAACAATGAATTTCATTTGAATCATATATTGATGAATTTTTTAGAAATTTATAATTCTTATCGATAAATAGAATACAAGTTCAGAATCCGATTTATTTTCTAAGTGTACAAACAATTAATGAAATTATAATTTATAACAATAATTAATTGAAGACATTGGTCTCAATTCAAGTATAATTAATACACAAATACAAAACTCAATATAAGTATTAATCTGTACTTTATTTAACAAAATAAATAATTTTATAAATTTTTATAAGTTTACAAATGTTTGATACAAACCATGATTTGATATAATTATTAAGAAAATTATAATTAAAGAGATAACTAGTTTGAGAAGTTGTTACCCCAAAAGTTCAAAATCATCGTCAGAATCAGTTTTATTGTCTTCGAGTAAAGTAAATGATTCGCTACCGATAGAATTGCAAGTAAACGATAAATTAATATCATTTTTCTCTTCAAACTGATGCCAATGCGGAGGTCTTTCTTTAGTTAATTCAAACAAAGCTTGTTTTTCGCCTAAATTAAGTAACTTAAGTGTCAAATGGGCCCAATTATCAAAGTCTGCTTCAGTTTGACAATAAAAACATAAAGCAATAGAAGGGTCGAGAGAACTAATATCCATACGAGAGGCGCGTTCGCAGTGATAGCTCGAGTCATCAGCATTCGGTTCATCGAGATCTACAGTTAATTGTGTTGAATGAGGGTCTAAATAGACTAATTGATTGCCAACACTTCCTATAAAATATAGCGCATGATTAGGTCGACCACCGATTATGCCTAACGATTGCTTTAAACAAAATGTTGTTTTAAGGCTTTTAAAATATATTGGATTTATTTCTGTTAAACCCAAACGAAGAGGAATAAAAAGTATTAATGGTTTCCATATTGTATTCACTTTTTCGTCATCTAATTCTTCTTCACAATTGGTCTCAATATTTTCTCTGCCTTTACACAAGTTTTCTGAATAAATATAATTGTAACTTAATATTGAATTCTAATAGATTTGGAAAAAATAGTGAAAATATATAATGAAATACTTACTGATCTCATTGATAACAACCATGTTATCCATCGCCACATGTATCACAATATTATTCCATTTGTCATAAACAGAAAGTTTTCTAATAAATAAAACATCAAATGTATTGATAAATAAATAGAAAATATGAAAAATATAATAAAAGTGAGAAATACTTCAAGACTTGTGCGATAGTATTTGGTCCAAACCATTCTGAAATGTGTTTACCCTCTGAAACACCCATTTGTGAGATTTGATGAATAGAATAAATACAATTCTTCTTTTCTTGGAATAGTTTTAAGACTTCTCTATATTGAAGATTACTTTGAATGGTATCGTTTTGAGTCCAACGCCATTCTCGTGTTAAATGTCTATTAATGATAGCCTGAGCCAAAGCCATTTGTCCCGCCCTTAACATACAGCCCCACCCCGTGTCTGATGTCGGACCCGATGGACCACCGATTGGCACAAAGTTTCGCCTATAAGTTATCCAAATTCGAGACTTAATATCATTTCGAAGTTCTTCCAGTTCTGAAAATACAAGATAAACAATAATTTATTATTATTTAAATATTGAATTATCAACAAATTGAATGCAAACCATGTAATGAACTGTATTTAACGCCTAATATCCAAACGGGTTCTTCAGATGGAGGAAAATCATCGTTTGTATCACTCGTGACCTCGCATTCCATTGAAGACAAGTTGTAATAGACTTTCAATTTAGAGAAATTCAAAAATTAAACTTTAATTAATCATTAATAATATATAAATTGTATTATTATTATATATTTTATTCAATAATAATTAATATAAATTAATAGATATATTGATAATAGCATTGATAGTAATAATGAATAAAAAGATAATATATTAATAAAAGATAAATGACTAACAATTGGGCGCACTATTGATGGCAATTGAATACAAATCCATTATTAAAAATACAGCTAAAATAGTAATCAATACTATTATTATATTAATTAAACTTAATATTAAGTAATTTCTAAAAAATTCTATGAAATAAGAAATCAAAACATTCAATAAATTTATAATTATTAACATTTAAATTATTATTAAAGTTAAATGAAATGAAACTCATTTTCTACAATATTCTCTTTATTTTTATTGACATTCACTAAAGCAATGATTGCATTGACTTTTTATTTATTAAATAACGTTTACTTTTATTTGTTTGCAAACTCTTTATTGTTAAACATTTTTATAATACAAATAGTGTTCAATGCTATAAAAAGGGATTTTCAAAAGTTAGACGTAAGTTATGTCATTCAATATAAACAGTGAAAACATCAATAATACGTAGTTTTAAAATAAAGTGAAGGACTTTTAATCCCTAAATAGTTAATAAAAATTCATAACATAAGCAGCTGATGAGTTGAAACAGATTTCAATACTAAATATCATTAAAGCCATTATACTTTAACTTTATTAAAGTTACATAAGTTTCATAATATTTTCAGTTTTGACATAATTTACTTATTAAACGAAAAGCACTTTAAACTTTATTCATTTAAACTATATTATAGAGAAATAAGTTTTTGAAGTTAAATAATTTTCATGTTCGGCAGCATTACATTCTTTTTATTAAACACTAAATAAAATTACAATTAGAGTTATAATCGACACAATGTGTGCACACAATTACATAATGACAAACTGCTCAATAAGATTGATATAACGTTAGATTTTATAATTATAACTAAACCGGAAATCATTAATACAAAGTCTAAGTTATCGTAACTCATTCTCAATGTTAAATAATGTTTATAATAATAATCTAAAGGACGTTCTCAATGTTAGGATCAATTCTTAACATAGATTCACTACAATATTATAAGAATACAGTGAAAAGTTCTAACTCTGTGCTTAAATTGAAAAAATAATTTCAAATTTTGAAGCCTATGTCACTCAATAGTTCTTAAAACTCTTTGAAGGAAAAACGTTTCTTATCAAACAATATATTAAATAATAATTATAAACATGTAACCCATTCAATGATTTTTATGGCCTTAACATTTCAAATCAAGACTTTTCAGGTTTTCTCAGAATTCTGCGAAATGTGAACCTATTTTAGTTTGAAAACAAATCTTTTTCTATTGTGTGTCTTTTTAGTTGAAGTGTTAATTTGAAACACATAGTGTTCTATTCAAAAATCCCCTTTCATTAACACTTATAAATATATTGAGACTTTTTTCACTTCTGAAGGTATTTGATTTTTTCGAAATTAAGTTATTTCTTTGATTATTTGTATTGGAAAAGCTATCGTAAAAAGACTTGAAATATGATTCAAATTTTTAATTAGTTATTATATATAAATTTTGATATTAAGCTCCACTTTCAGGTTCTTTCTTTTCTTCAGTAGCCTTTGTTTCAGTACTGTTTTCTTGATTTTGGAACCATTTGTGATCCAAAACTTCATCAATAGTTAACCTTTTGATAAGATCACTCATCAATATATTACTCAATAATTCAATACAATTTTTATCAATTTTTGTTTCTTCACTCCATTTCTTCTTTAGTGAATCATTTTTCAAGATTTGCCAATTCGTGTGTACTTTAAACGGATATTTGTTTCTGAGCATAAAGAATATTAAAACTCCGAAACTCCAGACATCGGCCGGCAATGGATTGTGAGCTTCACCAGAAAGAGCCTCAGGAGACAAATGTTGAGACGGTTTATACTTTTCTTTTAGTTTCACGACTTGTCCAGTTTTTGGATCACAATATTCAACAAACTGTTCAAAAGCAGTCAATTTTGCGATATCGTCCATATCTAGCAATACATTCTCTGCTATTATAAATCTGTGAGCGATTCCAATCGAATGAAGATATTTCAGACCATTCGCCACCTCTTTTGCCCACTTCTTGGTCTTCTCTTTATCAAGAGGTCCTTCTTTGGTCACCACTTGATGTATAGTTTTATGTTCAGCGAAATCCATAAACAAATATATTTTTTCTTGCGTTTGAAACAATTTGTAAACTCTCACGAGATTTATATGTCTTAAATAAGTCAATATTTTTGTTCTTCTCATATCGAAGCAATTCTTGACATTTTGCGTAATTTTATTTAGAAGAATGACTTTAACGGCTAACTGTCGCGCGTCGTCACTAAACCTCGCTTTGTATACTTCGAAATAAGGGCCCGAACCAATGGTTCCATTTCTTGTGATTGTGTATCCTTTACTTAACATAATATCTTCATTGTTCACAAACTCAATGCCTTCACTACTCTTTATATCTTTAATTTCTTTTTTCCAATTCTCTATTCTCTCATTTTCAATACTAATTCTCTTTTCAGCTATAGTTTTAGCATTGCTTTTCTCTGAATCGATACCCTTCTCGTTCTGTTTTACTTCTTTTTTTTCAATTGGCATTGTTTTTGATGATATTGATAAAGTTCTTCCAAATATTAAATGGATGTTTCAAATGTCTGAATTATTTTCAACTGAAATATTTCGTATTAATTAATGAAAGATAAGTTCTAATGCATTTACAACAATGTTATTTTTAACATTAATTTTTGTTATTAACCTTAAGACGAGAGGCGAATAGGCTTTAAATTGAAATAAATTGTTTCTATGACTAATAATTAATATCCAATTTGATTGAAATTATTGAACTTTTTGCTTTCTATGAAGAAATTCAAATATTTTTCACTATTAAAAGAATTATTTACACAAAGCTCATTTTTTGTATTTAACTTTCAAAATTAAACTATGATGAAACCAAACATTTTAATTAGGAATAAAACTAAAATTTTATGGACGACTTTTACCGATAACTTTAGCTGAAATAGATTTAATTGAGTTTGCGTTTTATTCCAATCGAAATTATTGTCTTTGAACTTTTCTAAAATAGTTAGGAAACGCTTCCGGTAATCCATTGCATAACTTTTCGATTATTAATCGTTTTTATAATCTTCAATTTTCTGTAATCGTTCTGCTTGTGTCGCCGCAGGAATTCCAGACCACTCAAGTTTTCCCTGTTTGATAAAATAGATAATCATAAAACCGATGGACTCTAAATCATCTCTTCTCGATAATTCTTTACCTTTATGTGCGTTTAAACTCATATGACGAGCGGTTCCGATATATTGCTTCTTTCATAGCAATATGAATATTGGTTTCCGGGTCAATATATCTTTTCGCTAATTAAAGCACTTCTCATCTTTTGATTGTGTGTTTTAGCTCAAAGTTTTTGCCATTTCTTTATATCTAATCAATGCATACCTTTATGACTATAACAAATCGCTTTCTTATCTTCATTAATGTCAACAGTTTTAGCAAAACCGAAATCAATATATTTTGGTGTAATTGTGTTATTAGATTTGCACAAAAAAATATTTTCAGGTTTGATATCTCTGTGAACAATACCTATACTGTGCAAAAACTTTGACTTTAATGACAACATTTAAATTATTAAAAGTAACCTTAAATACATCAAAATCTAGAGTAAAAGTGAAGGCAATGCATTCGGTTAAGTATTGTATGTGTAAAGGTATATGATATTAAATGTCTGTCTATTTCTTAATTAACTTTGACTTAATTATGATTATATTCTCATTATTATTCACTTTCGATTCGCATATTTTTGAGACTTGAAAATATAGTATCTTTGAAAAATTCCTTTATATCCATACAAATTATTGTTCATATTTGAAGTACACTCGAATATCTCGCTTTACACTTTTCATTAAAACTTAAAGATCCCAAAATTAAATAATTTTTTCTTCTTTCAAGAAATTCGCTTAAATCGATTTCTAATATCGAATAATTCATTAAAAGTAAAGAGATTTTGTTTAATTCAAATAATTTATTAGTATTGTTAAGAGAATTGAATTCAATATTTAATATGTTAATGAAATAAAATTTGAATCGAACTGATTCTAAAAAATTGAAATTTTTGCGCATTGAATCAGTTCAATGCGATTCAGATTAAAGTCAAATTAAACATTTTATATAAAAATTTATTAGTTTATAACAATCAGACAGTTTGACAATGAAAGAAAAATAAAAGCTAAGTTATAGTTCTTTTTATGCTAAAAAACATGTTATGCGAGAGCAAAGCCATGCGTGTGTTCTATAGATTGAAGAAGTTTTTCACGTAATTTATCTTCTGAAGTATATTCTTCGGGTAAATCAAGTATATTAAAGCATGTGTGGGCCACAGGCAGGTGATTCTCATCCACTTTCATCGGTTGAATTATAATCTAAATGATTGAAAATAATTTTTAAATAAAATTTAAGATTTATAATAATTTGAAAATACCTTTAAAGCTTTCATTCCTAAAATAGGTATTCGTTCAGAACCCGTGAGAAATAAAAGAAATTTTTTCTTTTGTTCGACAGAAAAAGAATGAAAAACATTCCAAAACTTGACAATAGTTGGATGGCTGGCATTGAATGGAGGCTTATATTCAGTGGAAGTCTTCTCAAGAAGAACCCAATCATATACTTCCTGACCCGTCACCAATTGCATCAACTCTTCCGCGTGAAATAGTTGAAGAATTCCTGCGTCAACAACTTTATTGAATCCGCTCCTAAAAGACTCGAATTGTTTTTCAACTGATTTATTCAAAATGAAATCCCAATAAAGTCTAACGTATTCGTGTCTATTATTCCAATTGAGGTTCTTCTGTTTGCCATCTTTTTCGAGTTCAAATTCAAGGGGTGAACCATAACATTTCAAAGTTATTGTAAAGTTTAAGTAACCAAAAATGGCATCAAATTCTTGTTCATTATATGTGGAGTCAATAATTTCTTTAAGATTCTTAACTAGTATTGGGTCTAAACTATTAAGATCATCAATATTTAAAGGCTCTTTCAAAAGCTTTCTATAGAGAGCCAAAGGAAATGGCAAATAAATGATCACTTGATTATAGATCGCAAGACCGCATACAATTCCAATCAAATGATACATAACTAAGTCATCTTGTTCTCCAACATCTCCCGGATTGAACCAAATTGTATTCGTCTCTTCGTATTCCGTAAACATTCCAAACTTTTGATCCAACATTTCTTTTAATAATAAAAGAAAGAACTCTTTCTTCATTCCCTGTCCGGCATCAATAGCTTCTTCGCCTTCAAAATTAACTTTTAGCGGTTTCTTGAAATCGGAAGGATTTTGGTTTTGGAAACATAAAAGATTAACAGTTTCTTGTAATATAGTATTCCTACTGACAGATAGTACTAAATAAGGATTCGCGACAATAACTCCATGGGATAGGAAAGGAAGTGGTGCTAAACTTCTATATATCGAGCTTTCAGCAGCATTTTGTTGTTGAATCGCTGAATCAGTTGCGAGAATCAGTGTTTTCGCGGGCGGATCGAAAATGAATGCAAAGTCACATAAGTAAAGAGTGTTTTGTTTAGTATTTCTTTGAGATTTTTGTGATCTTGAAATTGACCAATAAATGTAATCCTTTTTTAAATCGAATTTATCACTTATACCATCGATATAAAACTCTTTGTACGAAAGTTTACAACCCTTTTGGTTAACTTTATTTAATAAAGACAACAAACTGAGACAAAGTGCTAAATTTTCATGCAATTGGGGATCAATTGTAGAATTTTGCTCATTATTTTGATTTTCATTGTGCTGAATATCCAACAAAACTTCAACACAATTCTTAAAGGTTAGAATCAAATTTCTGAAATAACGTTCATCTAATTTACTCAACCAATCATTAAGTATTTCAATTGCATAATCACTTAAACGATTCACAGCTCTTGAATATCCGGCAATCAATTGCTTCATAATATCAGGAGATTTAACGCCTGTTCTGAACTCATGGAAAAGCGGTAACAATAGATAGATTCGAAGTATTTCAGGATCTAATGAGTTCTGATCGTAAATATTCGGTAATTCAGGTATTATTTTCAAAATTGACTGAAGTATCAATTCCTTAATACTATTATTTTCTGCTTCTTCTAAACAACGAAACCCTTGAGAAGCAGATTCCCAATCAATGGCTGGTAATTCACTTTTATCATTATAGTTAATATAACTCGCATTCCAACAAGAAATAGAACTGAAAACATTTTCAATATAGTCAATGCGATCGCTTTGCATTAACTTATCTTTGGAAGACTTCTTCAGAACTTCAAAAGCATTGTTTTCCAATTTATATATTTCTTCGAATGAGTTATTGAATCGAAAATCAATTGGTTTTGATTTATCACTTAGTCGAATGACTAAAACGAAACTCTGATCTCCTTTACTCGCAACGATTTCTTTTAATACCAATTGTTGTCGTTCTAAATATAAATCACTGTCAGAATCGGGAGATGAAACATATTCGTCTATTTCTATAAGATCAGGTTTTGTAGGTATTATTGTGTTTGGAGTGCACACAAAACTCGGCTCTTCGTCAACAGTTCTGTCTTTCGAATCTTCGGGCTCTTCTATTATCACATCTTTGGTTTCAATCACTTCATCAGTATTGTGATCTTCGTTATCGGATAACTCGTCGATAGACATCCCAGAACTCGTGTCATCTTCAGAATCACAATCATCTTTAGATGTTGTTCTAGAACTTGGACTTTTTGCCTTTCGCTGAATTTTCGGAGAATTCGGAATACTTTCATTCTCGACAGTCATTAGAGATCCGGCAATATTTCTAACAGAGAGGTCTTTCACTCCTAAATGACTCCATTTTCCTGTGACGTTAATCGGAACAAATTTACTGATTTGAGTACCGATTCCGAGCTGTCCCGAACCGTTCAGTCCGAATGCATAGACTCGACCGTTAGACCCAATAGAGGCTAAAGTATGGCATCGACCGCATGACACCTGTGTAACAGAATTACCCATCAGTTCAAATACTTGACGCGGAAGTATTTCATTGACATTCTTGTTGTGTCCCAATTGGCCATACATTCCTGCACCCCATGTAAACAGTCCTCCATCTGATGTCAAAGCAACTGAATGTTCATCTCCGCAGTCAATAAAAGATATTTTTTGTGATCGTAAAGTTGACTGAACTGTTGGCACAACTCTATTGATGGTGTCATTGAGTCCTAACTGTCCGAATTCGTTTTTGCCCCACATATATATGGCTCCAGTATATGATAGAAGAGCCGAATGAGAGCCGCCGGCAGACAATAGATGTATTGGAACACTTCGAACACTTACTATTTCTATTGGACTATTTTCACAATTGCCTTTCGTTCCATTTCCTAACTATAAATAGGAATCATTCAATTGAAAGTTATTCAAAAAATGATAGAAATGAATGACTCACTTGTCCGAAAGCATTCGAACCCCACGAATACAATAAACCACCTGAAAAATAGTACAATAATCAGAATAAACTCAATTGCAAATCAAGAGTTCAAGAATTCTATAAATAACTCATTTAAATAAATCAAAATCTATATTAATTAAATCTCATTTCTGTCTTTCTGTACCCTTAAAGATTCGGTCTTTAAACAAAATTTAATACAGAGATGAAGACCGGGTTTATCAGAATCTAAGTGACCGGTTAATAGCTTATCAAATTTTTATCAGAAAAGGTCATTAACAGAGAAAATTTTT
>JAQFXV010001958.1:0-11663 GCA_034694065.1 Camisia spinifer | reverse complement strand
TTGAATTTTGATAAAGACTTTTCAAAAAAGATTACAAGTCTTATCAAAATGACTATTGAGTTAAACTGCAAACCTATTTTACAGATACTGTACATATCATTTCATCAGTCAGTTAATAAGTTATTTATTTTAAAAATTAGGAGTATATAAGAAATTAGAACTTTAATATTTTTCAAATGAATGCTGCAAAAATATAAGTTTGAATCGACTTTAACATTTTGAAATTCTCATCCAATTTTTTTCCTTATTTCAAGATAGTTTATATGTACATATGGTATAAATATGTACAGGTACAATTACATTCTCTTGGAAAAATAATGATAACATGGCGAGATTCTAAAGCCTTAAATATAAATTTCTCGGAAAGCTTCAAATTCAACTTATTATTTTCTAAAAATTAGGTCGTTATCACTGAGAAAAATAAAAAGATGCAAAAAAATAAACTAGTAAAGTGACAAATTGATAATATCGATTTTTATTGATTCATCCCTTCTCATCACATTCATCATAAAAAGCAAACTTCTCAACAGATTTATAAAATTTTATTTTTCACAATTTCATAAACTTAATGCTATTACTGATCTCAATACTGTAATATATTTGGGGTCAATATTCTAGTTTTCGATAGAAAAAAGCACAGTTTTGTATAATTTTAAGATAAACCGCTTCTCATTTTTCTTTTCACTCAATTATTCACAGTTTGCTACTATACATGTTCTAAGATAAATATAAGTTCAACATTTCGCGCGTGCATAGCTTCAAATTTTTTAGGCTTCAATTAATTGTATTACAGTTATTATTAGGCTTCAAGTGAAAGAAACCTTAGTTTGAAAATAATTTTTATATGAAGAAAAACTTCATTATTATCTAAAACTATAGAATTTAACTAAAGAGAGAAATTCTGAAAATGCAATTAAAAAATAACTTTGTAAATTATTTTGATTGAAATATCTTGAATAAATCTGAAAAAATGTTATCATGAATTTCGTTCGTTTTCTCAAACAAATGCATTAAATCAATTCGTGAATGACAGCAAATTTATGAACTGCTATAAAAATAGATAAGTTCAATAGGTTTTCTGGTGTCCATTACGATGGAAATGGTTGAGTGATTTTAATAGTTTGGCTAAACTATACCATATCTATAGATAAATATCAGGATTGAGGCCTTTTTCTTCATGAATAAAATATCGATTCAAACGAAGAATAAGAAATTTTTTGAAAGGATAAACACAAATATCAAAATAGATAGTGTCCAGTGGAATGTTAAACGATCGGGAAATTGCATATTATATAGGATAAAATTTGAAGAAAATAGAACTCTTGCAAAATAAATTTTTTAGAAAAAATGAGATAGATTATTTTGAAATATTTTTATTTCAAGTAATATATTTTTTTCACCTGTAAAACATTATCAATGATAAGCTTGTGCTTTTGAATTACAAAGAAAGTCAACTTTTATATGCATAAAATTGATTACTTTTAATAAATTTAAGCTTAATTTATTTACTTTTAACTAATGAGATGTGATGAGAATCATAAATTTTTTTTTCATTTCTCGCAACAGAATGTAAAAAATAAAACTCTGAAAACAATTGTATTAATTTAGTTAAATGTGTTTCAATTTTTATTTAAATTAATTTTCACATATTGTTTTTTGAAGTTTATTAATTT
Source organism: Camisia spinifer (assembly GCA_034694065.1). Taxonomy (NCBI): domain Eukaryota; kingdom Metazoa; phylum Arthropoda; class Arachnida; order Sarcoptiformes; family Camisiidae; genus Camisia; species Camisia spinifer. Next base: position 9,990 of record JAQFXV010001958.1, on the reverse strand, counting down.
ATTATGAGTTTAAGAAATAAATTATTAAAGCGTTAAAGATCGAATTAGCTTTTCTAATGTTATTTTTAAGAAAATTCAAAGCATGTGCGGTTCAGTCAAATGAGACACTGATTCTAATTTCTCTCATCCTTTCAAAAACGCATGACTTTGGCTGAAATGATTTTTAATTTGCATCAGTTAACAATTCATTAACTTTTATTTCTTAAGCTCTCAATCAGCTCTCACTCCATGAAAATGATCCAATTCAAGTTAATTTTATATATTTTTACTTAAACCTATAAGTTTTTCACAGTTGATCATGAGTTGGATGTAATGACACAGTTTTATCACTTGAATTAAGAGGAGATCAAGAACTGTATCTTCAAGATCCAATAATTAAAATTAATTCTTCTAATTAAAATTTTCCAAAATGAATTTTTTTCTTAATCACAATTTCCACGAAAAAAAAATTTAAACCAAAGAACGTACTAATCTATAAACTCTTTTTTATGAATGATCTATTGATACGATTCATAAACACGAGTTAAAAATGAACTGACGATTCCATATCTCTCGAACTTCTACAATTATTAAAGTTACATCATTTTCTAAGGTATATGAAAAAAGAAAGACATTTATTCAAATTAATTGCTTCGTTCAACTGTATGCTTATTTATATCTATATAAAACATTGAGCATCACAGACACTAATTCTTTAAATATAATGACTTTATGTCTAGTTTGAGTTGTTTTGTTTCTATAATATTCTATTATCTTTCGAAACGCTTTATGTTAATAACTCTTATAATGAACTTCAATATTTATCTTTCATTATATGTAACATAAATAGATAGATATATTTATACAATGAGTGAGAGGAGAGAGAGAGAGAGAGAAGCGCTTCTCTCAAAACTTATTATCAGCAGAACATTATGTTAATAGTGAATAATACCGATCAATAATGTAATTAGTGTTGAGAATAAACTTAAATCTTCTCTTTTTATTTCTCTTTTAGAGAAAAAATCTTTTGAATTAGAAAAAAGATCAAAATCTTTAAGAATAATAGTTTTCTAGACTATGAATTATTTGCGCTTTTCATGAATCACAACTTAAGTGGAAAAGAATAATAAGTTTTCCAGTAATTGTAGTGATTAAAAGCAACAAATTTTTCTTATACAAATACTAGTAGTTGCAAAAATATAATTTATTTCAGTCTTTTCCAGCTTTTGTATCAACTGATAGATGAACATAAAATAGTATTATATTGTTATAACAAGAATTAAGTGAAAAACTATGATCAATGAATATTTTGTATAGAACTATGATTTAATCATTTTTTTTTTAATTTTTGGGTACAATTATGTAATTTTATCTTAATATGAAAAATTCAGGCTTGAAAATAGTTTTTAATTCAATTATTACAGGTAATCATATCTCACAGTTTAATAATAATAATTGTATTTGAAAATCAAATAATTGAAAATTGAAAATCATTCTGATTTATCCAATTGTGTGCTTTCGGAAAATTTACTTTTTAGGTCAAACTTTAAAAATAATATATAATTTATATTTCAAGAGTACTAAAATTGTTTTGCTTTCTAATTCCATTTCTATTTCAATATTTGAAGTCCGACAGCCTTTTGATTGCTTCTACTTTAAAAATATTTGAAGACCTTTTTTGAGGAGGAATGAATGTTAGCGATCATGAATTAAATGCATTAAATCATATAAAAGTTTTCATTCTACCGATTACTAAATGATTCATCCTATCAGTTCATAAAAACAGAATTTTTCCCAACTTAAAATGCATACTAACTCAGTATATCTCTTGATTTCAATATTCTCATCTCAAAATAGAGTTTAGATTTTATCATAATAAAAAAATTTCTTTCATCATTTTCCTACATATTCATAAATTAATAAATTCTTTTCTTGTTCAATATGATATCTGAAAAGTCTGTTGATTCAGAAGCTGAATAATGCTTTTTATTATTTTTCATTGTTATAATACATCATATTTTTATAAAAATTTTAATTGAAAAAATATATTGACATTGAAAACAACTTTTCTAACTAAAAACATAGATTGTTTGCCGATATCTTATAATAAAACGAACATGAGTTATAACATTAATGCTGAGTTATATTTGTTGACAAAATTTCTCTAAAGCAAATTGCTTTAGAGTATTTTCAATTCAAGATCTATTCGATGGACATCACAAGTGAGTACTCTATTTGATTTAGAAACAGAAATAGTGTTGAAAACTGTCAATCAAGAAATTTTAGAGTAAATGTGAGTTCGTTTCGATAGATGGACACAAAGTTTTCTAAATCAATATCATCTCTAAAATAAAAATGAATACATTATTTCGAGTTCATATTCATTGATCCCCTCTTTTCTAGAGATAACTATTTGTGTTTAACGAAAAAGAGAAATTTTTCGATCCTATTTTATAAGAAATCTGAAAATTTTATAGTAAAATATGGAAAAAGTTTCCTTTTGAAAGTCAACTGAATTCAATAATAGAGAAAAAAATTCAAATATTCGATAAAGTCTTGATTCAATTTAGAATATTTTCCAAAGGATTTGTCAAAAACTTCGAATTATTTAACTTTCAATTTCAATATTAAATCAGAAATAGCTATCATTCGTATATAAAATTCGTGATTTTATTAACCAACCAAAACATTATACTTTATTGAATTATTACTCAAAATATAGAATTAAAAGTTCTCAAACATTAAATATTCAATCGATATATAGACCAGATTTTAAAGAGAATTATTTATTGATATTTTTTCAACATGATTATAGTTATAAAAGTTTTTCCTCAAAAAATCCAATATTTTACTTAAAAATAACAATATTTTGTTTTCAATGCAATGGTTTACAGAATTTAATCCTTTGATGCTATGTTTGCATAGTTTTAAAGAAAAACTGGAAAAATTCAATAAAAAGATTTTATTCCTTAGTCATTGATTTGAAAATAAGAGGGGAGAGAAAGTGAAGTATATTTTTGACAAAAGCTTAATTCAATAAAAGGGTGCCTAAAGGATGATAATTCGTTTACAGGAAACGAAATGATAGACAGATATGAGAGTTGTTCAAAAAATCCATTCATAGGAATCTTTTAATGTATTTATAGAATAGTTGGGAATAAATAAAGAGGTTTTGATGTATAGCGAAAGACATGAAGTTTAAGCGAATCGCAATTTTAATTATTCATGAGTTAAGTAAAGCAGTGTTTGAATTGATCTTTCTTATTATGGGAGTCTATTTTACTAACGCGTCAATACATTCAAAGACCTAATATTATAGATATTCTTGTCATTTAATATTAAAGAAATGAATTCAGTGTTCGTAATGTCTATTTATGTGATATAACGTTCGCTATTTATAATAGGCTCTTATATTCATAAAGAGTTTCCTAATTTTTCTTTTTCACTCAAGACTAATAATCTGTCATTTAAATTATGATAAGAAGTTTTCACACTTTAAATACACAATGAAGTTGAAAAACCTATAAGTTTTTCATTCTTTAGTGTGTTTTTCAAATAATGTTAAACATAATCAATAATCAAATGTTTGAATTGATCTTTTAATAAAGGAATTGTATTTATCCAATATTTTGTACAAATTTAAAGCTATATTTTTATTGAACATTTGAGTTATTGAAAGAGTAGTGTAAAAAATTCTTTCTTAGCACCAAAACTTTGAGCAAATTATTGATTGTGTGATAAGAATCGAAAGCAATAATCACGGAATCAGGTTTTGTGCCAATCATTTAATAGGAGCCAAACATAAACGGTTCGTTAGTCAATAAGACAAAAAACAATTTGTGCAAAGAATTACAAATGACAAAAAATAAGATCAATTTTTTCTTCATAGTAAAGAAATATCATATAAATTAATGCTGAAAAATAAGTAAAATCAATGAAAAGTAAGCCTCAGAAAAAATTGCTATACTTTTCACATAACGATAAGTTTGAGTTTTTTTAGACATTACACGTTCCTTCTGTTAGATATCCATAAAAGTCATAATCAAAGTGGGATTTATGAGAGCTTATAATTTATTTCAAACTGTGATAGAGAAGAATTTCATAATCATATTATTATTCTACTCAAGTTATTTGACTTGAGCTTCAAATTATTGCTTTGAAATTGATTTCAAAACAGATTTTTTAAGTGAAAATAAATATTTTTGAGAATTTCAACATTTCTACTCAAAATTTCAACAACAAAAATTAATAATCAGGAAATTGATAGCAAAAAGTTTTTTTTAATAATTAACGCGATATTTATTAAGCATTTTAAAGATAACTATTAATAAAATTAGTTCAAGAAAAGAAGATATAACTAATTCAGTATTTTATTTTCATATAAATCAAATCATTTAAGAAGAATTCATCCCTATATAAAGAAATAGAATTTGAATTTAAATTCATATCCTATTCAACCATAACTTATTTTATATTAAATTCAAAACTAGTAAATGATAAACAGAGAAAACAAAGTTTGCACAAGTGATAAATCATTTTCACTTTTTTTTAAATAAATAATAACTAAACTCATTGCAATGCAAACTTTTGAACACTTCCTGAAATTGTTTAATTCGCTAATAATTTTTAAAAGTTTTATTAACTCGAAAGAAACTTTTGATAAATTGCTTATTTATGAATTTAACTGTTTTCTATTTTGATGCTCAGTTTGAATTTTTATCATTTAAGTTTTGAAATTCAATTCTCAAGACTGCTTAAAATATAAGTTTTTCATGTGATGTGAACTCAAATATTTATATTTTCACTCCAATAACACTTGAATTCAATATGAAAACTGAATAATCATTAAATTATTACTGAATACTTGAATACTTTTGAATATTTTTGAATTTTTGAATACTTCATTAATAATTAATATAAATTTCAGTTCACTTATAAGAACAGTTAATTTGTTGTGGATTAAAAACTTATAATAAGATTAAAACACTTGAAGAGATTTCTTTTACCCAATAAAATATTGCGCTATTTTATTCTAAAAATGGACAGTCATTGAAATAGCGAGAAAAATGAGGGTTTTTTACAGTTTGTTAAAGGGAATTAATTTTGAATATTTTCGCATTTCAGCATAGTTTAAAATTTTCGCATAGAATTTGATTAAATTTAGTTCTAATGCATTCAAGAGACTGTCTCCACTATTATTAATAAATAATAATGATTTTCAAATATTCAATCCTATAGGAATACTGAGAACAGAAAACCAGAAGTATATTTTTTGGTTATTAAATAAATTTTCTTCAAAGAAAATCAACAAATTTAGAAATTATTTATATTAAATACTAGAAATGGTTTTGCTCGCGAGCAATAATAAAGCCTGTTAAAAAATTTCCTATAGAAAAGCATTTGGTGCAAAACTTTGAAGCAAGGTAACTTGGCTTCCGGTCACTGAGAAAAAAATTTCTTTGTGTTCCGGTTCAGGTCATACTCGTCCTAATGATACCGGTCTCATGTCTATATTTTGAATGCATGGAACCCTTTTTTCCACACTTTAATTAGTGTATAAAAACGTGCAAAAATAGAAATGGTATTGAATGCATACATAAGAATATTCATTTGAGTTATTCCTTATATACTTCTCAGTATTTTTCTATCAACTTCAAATATAATAAGAATGCTTATTTTATCGCTAATAAATAAAAAAATAAATACTTGAAAACATTATTCACTAATATAATAAGAATGCATTGTTGAGCGCTCTATCTATCCATTCAGTGTATACCGAGATTTCATTTTGATGAAGAGCCGTCATTAAATTGAGCTTCTATAAATCACAAAAGTCTTAAATAAACCCAATATACTTACTTAATTATTGTACAGCATGATTCTTACTCTGACAATTAATTAATTTTAACAATAAAGAAATAAACGCAAATTTTTTAAATAGTTTATTTATTGAATTTTTTCGCTATGGATATCTGTGTTATTAGATTTATTTTATAATTCATAATTGAAATTTTCAGAATATTAATAAGAATTTAAAATGAATTCGAATAAATATTAAGTTATCTAATTTTCATAGAAAATTGACTACAAGTATATAACTTGTGGCCCAACTGGCGATAAATTGATAAAATTTATAATTATTCATAGGAAATAAATCATAGTAATAGAATCCAATGTCAGGTCCCGTCAACTTCTCTATGAATCCCACAATTTTGAGCTTTCTTTGAGTTGAGACATGTCTTCTATTGAGAAATGTATAAAGTAGTGGACATGGATTATGAGCTGCTTTAGAAACTGCTGCAGCTATTCGTGTGAATATGAATGTTATCATAAAACACATGATAAAAATAATGCCCATTATATAACGCGTGTAAATATTACTGTCGGGCGCGTGTGTTGTGTAAAGTAATAGATTGAGAACAGGTTTTGAGACATAATAGAGAATGAATATAAAATATTTGAACATTGAATTCAAATAGTTTACTGAATTTGTAACAGAATTATGATTCAAAAATGCATTCATTAATAGATTATAATTTCCGTTTTGAAGGCTTCGTTCAATTTGTTCATTAATTTGTTTGAATTGCAATTTTAGATAAAGTGTCGATAAAAATAAATAGCAAAACATTCCTAAACCTATTGCAGAAAAAATATATATCCAAAAAATTAAGCAAAAACTCCAAAATATAACACTTATTAATGAGAAATCCATAATAGGGTCAAAATATGATATGAATGAAACTCCAGCAAAAATTATGAAACTATTTATTGGTAAGATATAAACCGTTAGCTCCAGAAAATATTTTGTAACCAAATTTAATTGAATGCAAAACTTTTTGCCATAAATGCCTTTCAATTGGTTATGATTTCTTTGAGTTTTAATTTAATGAAGAGTGGACTTCATGTCCATGTATTGAATGAGTCCACCGATCATCAGATCCATAATCGTAGAACCAACGCTTAAAACTCCTGAAATCAATCTTTGATTACCCAACAGATGATTTCCATCACTCATAACAGAGATAATTACTTTATTATTAAAAATCGCTGAAACCCCATATCTTATGATAACTAAAGTGCTCATGAATTTCATAAATGAGACCATTATTTGTCTCTCTTTAGGTCTATTACTAGATATATAATCTTCAAATGTGGGCGAAACTAAAATATAAAATTTTGCCAAAAATTTCTCTAATCTCTCAAAACCAATGTTGACTTGTATGGGATCAAACATCAAATTATTAAACTTCACTCTACTTCTGAAACGATTTATCTTTGATTCACTCATTTTTTAAACTCAATTCAGAATTACTTTAAAACAAACAATTAATGCCTAAAATTTTTATAAATTTAATTATATTTAAGAATTTACAGAATTTACAGAATTTATAAATTGGTGTAAAGCTAGAGATTTCAACTATGATTAAATTATTCGATATGAGCATTATTTAAAATAAAAAGCAAACATCATTTTACTTAAGTTTTTAGAAATATTGGAAATACTATTATGTTATATTAAAATTAAATATTTTCATTGCTGATTCGCGCTATTTTATATAATAATTTTTGAAATCAATAACTTATAAATTATTATATTTCTCAAAAAAAGCTTTTGCACTTAACTAATGTATAATTAGATGAGGAAGATATAAAACTCTCATTAGACTTAATTTTTATTTGAATTGAGTCATCAAAAACCATTATTGATCATAATCGAAAATCATGGGTTTATTTTAAATATTGAGAAATTATGAATATTTTTAATGTCTGGCATTTTGTATAATCACTGATTCTTGAAGGCATAGTTTTATTTGACGGTTGATATTGATTATTACTTGAAAACATGATTAAAACTTTTCAATTACCTTTATTTGAATTATATTTCAACAATTAATTTCTATTTTAAATTGACTTTTATTTTTTGACCATTTAGTTGAAAAACAAATTGCTTTTAAATATAATTTTATCATAATTTTCAGTTTTATAACTTTACAAATTATGGGTTATTTAAAAGCTTAAGAGAAAACATTTGATCCAAAATGATAATTATTTTGAGCAAATTTTTGGATGAGACAAAACAGACCAAAAACAAAATAACTTAATGCTAACTTAATTATACTTTTTGAAAGTCATTGTTGTGTAATAATTATTATACGCTCTATATTTTTAATAAATATGCTTTTCATGAATATTTATACAAAAGAGATAACTATCAGAAAGCCTAACAGAAAGGGCATCTCTTCATGGATTTATGAACACATTTTCATATTTAATAATTAAAGTTTTAGGACTGGAGAATGCAAATAAGGCTTTCATTATTGAACATGTTCTTTATAATAGGCTCTTATGATAACTAAATTTTAACGAATGATAAACAAAAATTCAGAGATTCTTTTGAATTATAAGATCCCAATCAAAGATTTCGAATCAAGAATTAATCTTTTAAGCTGTCATGAAATGATATCATTTATCTATTGATTTTTCTAGTTTGAAATCTAACTGATAAAGCTCTTAATCAACAAAACATTTCTAAAATCCCATTTTAATGCTATTTTTTAAAATAAGTTTATAATAACTTCTTTCAAAAAAACTTGCAGTAAAAAATAATTTTCAATAATTGTATTCAAATTTTCCATAAAATGTGATCCAAATTTCAAGAATGACTTAAAAAAACTTTACATTGAATTGAAATAACCCTTTTTTCAAAATGTTTTTGAATACAAAATTATTGAATCAAATTATACTGATTATGGTGAGAGATTGATTTCATAACATAATATCCTTATCGATATTAAGTAATTTATTTCAGATTTCTTTAAAATTGAATAAATTGACCATTTATCTTAATAACATTTCAAAAATCTATAATTTTTGAAGCTATGAGAGTGAGGGGGTGTAGCTCAGTGGTAGAGCGTTCGCTTCGCATGCGAAAGGCCCGGAGTTCGATCCCCCGCACCTCCAATTTCATTTTCTTTTTGTTAGATTTCAATTTATTCTTTTTGGCTTAATTATAAATTAGTTTTGGAGAAACATCATCAATATTATGTATAAATATAAAGACAAAGACTGATTTTCCTACGTAACTTCTGGTCATATTGTTGAAGATCTGGGTCACACATTACCTATTCTTAGTTATAATGCAAGACAATATTTGTAGACTTATATCGATAAACTTTCATAAAAATTCCATTGTATTTAGATTTTGACTGCATTTTAATTATTGATAAGTTTAATGATTGATGGCTTGATAAAAAGATCTTTCAATGAAAGACTTTCATTATAATTTAATTATTTTGAACAGCTATCAACTTCTGCATATTGTTCTTCTATTTATTTGCATTTTAAATGTGTAAATACATTAAACTGCAATCAAATTAAATAAAACTGTTATTTATATACCTTTTACAAATAGCTCATAAAAACTTCACTAATGAAAACCGCAAAGAATTCATAAAATGAATACAAAACTAGTTTGTTAACTAGTTTGTTGTTATTAAAGTAACTTAAAATACCAGAAATTTTACTTTATTTCTTTGACAATAAATTTTTTTTTTGAAAAAATAAATTCTTTGTGAATGAAGTCAAAGCCACTTAACTCAAGATGTTTTTCGTTTCCTATTAGTTTAAATTCAACGATGCTTTTCATTCTTTAGAATAAGATAAAATTATTTCAAAGATAAGTAATAGTAAAAAAATTTGTGAAACAGCGAAAAATTTCTTTGAGAGCATTTTTTCATTTTTTTCAAATTGCTATCATTAGAAAGGAAAATAAAATTTAATCAAAGTTTAGGCAATTTATCCGATAATATCAATAAAAACTAACCTTCAAATCAAGAATAGCATAACACATGAGCAATAAATCCTTAAACAATGCCATAAATATCAACTGAATTATTCCCTGAATACCTATTACAGAATCGAATCAAGAATAATGTTGTTTACTTTCTGCTACCATTAATTGAAGTTCGCATTCAATCAGGCGATCACTTCTGTCTTTTAGGATATAAACAC
>JAQFXV010001957.1:0-11668 GCA_034694065.1 Camisia spinifer | reverse complement strand
CCTCGAGATATAATTACATGTAATAAGAGATTTTTTCATAATATTGTTGAAACACTCACTCTCAAGGTATAGTGACAGTAACATTAAGTCAGGTAATTCGGTATAATTGTATTCGGCATTTATTCAGTCTATTTCATGATAGTTTGATGAGAAATGATAGTAAGTGCTATTCAGGTCATAAAAAACGAATATGCAGAAGCTTTTAAACTAAAGATCACATATTTATATAACTAAATGAGCGTAAAGTAGAGATGTTTCTTTAGTTTTTTACTCAATTTGAATCCTCAATTGATTTAATCAAACTGTGATAGAAATAAAAAAATATTCCTTCTGGCAATTTTCGATTATATACTGACTGCTAGAATATTATTCGTTTAAAAATCAATTGTTACACCTTTATTTGGACGAAATCCTAGATATACAGAGTAAGTACTAGTATAAATCCTCTTTCCGAATTCATCCGGCATTCGGTTCACCCCCGGGTGATCTGCGAAACAGAATTCATCCTTATAATGAGTTTTATGTGTACTTATTTTATTGAGAATTTTTCGAAAGTCACTCAATTATTAAAAATAAGATATGCCAAAAGTATTAAATATCAAGCATTATATTTCAAATCTGCTATTTTGTTGCGAAACTGAAGTTCTAGTCAAAATGTAATGCGCAATAATGTAATGAAATAAAATATCTTCGCCTTAGAATTATAATGTTCTATCTGAACATCAATGCATTTTCAATGGTAAATTAAATTCTGAATAAATAACCTGTTCGAGAATAATTGAATTCACAGAATTTTGATATTTTATTTTGTGTATCAGCATTAATAATGTATATGACCAATATATTACTGAATGGTTCAGATCACTCCTTCATGTAATTTAATGTTCGATAGAACATTATAATTCTGAGGCGACGGCATATATAATGCCCCGGGAGTCAAATCTGAGAACTACAAATGTTATGAATACTGATAGACTCGGCATAGATTTTCATTAGGATTTAATCATTTGAATCACTTTTTGTTGTGCAATATTTTAGGTTTTAGCTGAAAACAGAACTATAAAATTAAGGATTTTGAAAACATTTTCTCATCTAATAAGATAAATAGAAGGTTAAAATAGGTTTTTTATTTGTAATGACTCCTCTTTTTTAATAAGACAAGGATTCTATTATTCTTTTATGTCATGTTCCAAAAGTGTGGATTTTGAGAGAATCGATTCATAAGTAAACTTTTTTAAGAGACATCATTTTTTGTCTCACGAGCTTTGAGTTATCAGGAAAAAAATTTACCATTAACTCGCCATTAATTTAATTAAAAAGTAATGATATATTGAAATGAAAACAAAAACCATTGGTCAAAAACAGGAATCCGAAGCGATTAAATTGTTTATATGAGAATAAAATACTAAATAAAAAGTAATGTTTCAATTCAGTTATTCAATCAAATCCTTATAAGGAGTTTCAACTCAGGATTCATTAATTCTTAATGTGCTTAAAATATTACTGAACAACTTTCAAATTGAAAATCAAACAATAGTAAAATGTCATGTTATTTAAATGAAATAAAAAAAGTCCTTTTTCGTTAATTCAATAAATTCTGTCCCAATTGTTCTCTAATTCATTACTGTAATATTAAACGATGAGAGTTTAAAAGTTGATAACAATACAAGTCTAATAAACTAAAACTCAATTAACCTTATCACATTAGTTATTTTCTTTACTGACTAGTGAGTAAAGCCTTCCAGTTTGTTTGCAAAAAAATGATAGTTTTAATTAGATAAATAATTTTGTGTTTTGGGATACAATCTATTTATAAAGTAGAGGGTAGTGAGCATTTAATTTAAAGTAAGTCACCTCAGCTTGAGTTCGTTTTCAATTAACTAAAGAGTATGGCAACTATATCTATATTGTGAACTGTTTCTGACAGAAAATGCTCTAAGTAAAGAAGAATTATCCCTTATTTGTCGGAAAATAATTTTTAATTTTTCGCTTAAATGGGTTTCAGATATAAATTTCAAGTTATAAAAATTAAATAAAGTTTGAAGATTTTAGAGCTTTATTTTCAGTGAAATAAAATTTGAATAATAGTCCAAATAAACAAATACTAATATCTATTCATTTTCTCGTTGAATAATATCAGAAAGATTGTTAAAACTATCAATGAGTTAATGCATTTTCCAGTGAATGATTTTAAATATATTTCATATCAAACATTTAATCTTTATTTTCTAGACATTAATTGAATACATAATCAGCTTTTATCAAATGGACATCATTTTAAGTTATTCTCTTCTTTATGTTATAGTATTAAATGATTAAATATTCAATGAAATTGTTAAAAAAAATTTCGAGTGTAGCAAATTGTTCATCGAATTCAACTGAGGATAATAATAAGTTGAAATAATTCAAGTATTCAAACTAACTTTACTATCGTTCAAATTAAAAAAGACTATAAAAATCGAAAAAACAGATGTTAATTGTGTTGATAAATTTTATCCAAAATTAGTGGCAATTGAATAATGATATAAATTGAAACTCAAAAGTCCACAATGTGCGCAAGATTACAATATAATCGGACTTAACCATCCTTTATCATATGAACGCGAAAGGTTTCTTCGTCCCTCTAAAAATGTATTGATTTTCTTACTATACTATTTTGATTAAATTCTGAAATCTCCGAAAACATTTGAAGTGTCATATTTCGTAACATAAAATACAAAAACAGTGCATCAATTTTGATAAGATTCTCTCTTTTTGCAACTTTTTCTTAATAGTTAGTTCTTATTCACTTATAAACACTCTGTTATTTTGATAAACTATTTGACAATGTCTTTTGTTTATTACATATGATTTTCTTGAGCTTAAAATAATGAAAACTTTCCTCAAATGTCTCATTTGCGAGCTGTGGTAATTTCAATTAACTTTCAATGTTTATTAACAATTGATTTTCAGTCATTACCTGACAATCAGATCTTTCAAAGATCTTACGGTCTCTTTATTTTACTCTGAATGAATTCAATGAAAAAACTCGTAAAATTATAATCTCTCATGTTTTTCTAAAAACTTATTTCGTATTCATTTCTTAGTTCAAGGTTTTATACATTAGGAAAAAACTTTCAAAGATTATTACTTATTTTTCAAATCATAAGATTGGTTCTCTTACTTTATCTCATATTACATTTATTTATCTAAATAAAACTTTTTTATAATATTAGATTGAGTTCATAGAAACTACTCTAATAATAGAACTATAGTATTGAGAAAGAGTGAGAAAGAGAAAACAAAAGCAAAAAATATTTTATCAAACTTCAAATTGCGCAAACTTTCATCTCATTAACTAAATTTAATTGATCCCGTTAATTAAATGAGATGAAAGTTTGGTAAATGAATTAAACAATTATAGTCTACTCAATCAAGTTTATGCAATTAGACCCTTATAAGATTTGAGTATTTAATTAGTTATAAGACGAGAAATTTGACTTCAGAAACCTTAACGATAGCAACTTTAGCTGAATATCCCATTAAGTATTCATAATTTGATATCAGATTTTTAATTAAAAAAAACTTCTTCATCACTCACTTTAATATTGCTTTAAAAAAATATCGACATAAGTACTGTTTTTGCGGATTGAGCTGTTTGTTCATCTACTGATTTATCTGTGATAAAAATTAATCGAAAACTATTTTTCGAAGCAAACAATTGAGATTTTTGCAAATAAATTGTTAATTAAACATATTAAATAAAATTAATATATCGCCAAAATAATATTAATAACTTGAATCTTATTTTTTTTATTTCAAATTCTTTTTACTTCGAGAGAAAAATGTTATTAACATCAATAGAAACTTTAAACTATAACATACATACACGTTAGTTCACTGCCGTCGGAACTGATTACGATTAAATTCGTTTTTAGATTTATTTTTTGTTCCTGAGTTCAAATATGAAATAATTTTTATTCTGTTACAAGTAATTCATAGGTTATTCAACTTTAAGTGATTCATATTGAAGAAACTTAATAATAAAAATTTGATTGGTATAAATTTTTGAAACTCAATTTTATCAAAATACAGTATTCCGGGTTATATATTAGCTTACTGTCTAATTGAATCTTCTTATGATGACGAATTACTTAAATATTATTATTATATCTCATTACTTGCATGAAAGAGAGAAAGAAACGAAAATAAAGAACAAATATATCATATTTATAATGTCACTGCATGAATGCCCTCATATATGTATATTATTGTTGTTCATGAATTCATTGTTTTGTTTTTGATTCGATTTAAAGTTATAAAAAGGAATAGTTGAACTCAAATTCTTTAAATTTTACCAAAAATTCAAAAAGAGTCTAATTTGAATTAATGATATTATTTGTTCGTCATATTACTTAATTTGGAGTCAGACATAATTAAATTTTATTGCTCTAATTATTTTGGGTTAAGGAAAATAACTTGAGAAATAATTCTGTTTCAAATTGGTTTGTAAAACAAAATGAATTTCATGGACTTAATTATTTCATTGGAAGTTAGAAATTAATCCCGTCACGAATTTTATCAATCGATTGAAGAGAAAATTTTATTTATTAGAGATAATAGTAGGTAATAATACTACTTATAATAATAGATGTCAAACAACAAATATTATTATATCATCAAATTTTTGATAAATTATGAAATTTGAATTCTACAAAGCTATGAAAAATTTCCATTCATCGTCACATTGAAAATTTCAATGGAGTACTATTTCGATAAATACACTTCAATTTTAAATTAAACAATAAAAAATATAAAATTCGAAATAATATATAACTTTAGATAATTTTTGATTTCTCATAAAATGAAGAAAATATCACTTAACGAAGGATGAATTTGGTTAAATGCTAGAGTAAGTTAAGATATAATGATTTGCTTAATAAATAAAATCCTAAACGCAACAAATTGAGAATTTAAATAAATTTAAATAAATTTAAATATAGTTATGATATAAAAGTTAGTGTGGGTTAAATGTATATCTGTATTACGAAGAATATTAGATTTTTCTACGAAAGTTAAGTATAACTTTAATCAATTCAATTAAAAATTCCATAAACGAGCAGCTCTTGAAATGCTATTCTGGAGTCATGTCGTGATGATGTTATGCACCACTAGTCAAAGTCTTCCTACACCTTATTTCGAAGCAAAATTGAGAAAAGAGAAAAATAGGCAAACGATAATTGGATTACAAAAAGCCTATCAAAAAGCATACATTATATTATGACACTAAATGATATGCCTCGCGATGACAATGCAATAGCACTTCAATAGAGTCCTACGAATTCCCAAGTCGTGAAACAAACGGGAGGGAACACATTGTATATCTCATGATTAACCCCATCATAGAATATTACATTTCTATATTGCAATGCCTTAAATGTATTGCCAGCTCATAAAAAAAGAAACGCATAAAGTTATTATAGATTTTTTTCTCTTATTGTCTGAAAAAATTATTTCCTGGTATTCAATATTTTAATTCATAAGTTGTGATCCGATGCGCCTCTCATTCTAAATACGTCATCCCTTACCCGCACCTTCACTTTAACACATAAACATACACCACAGCACATATAGAGAAGATTAGATTCACTCGCTCTTTATTAGTTGTGCACTCTTTCAAAGAATACTTCGATTCTGCCATAAGTTTTCATAAAACAAGTTTTGTTCTTACTCTTGCTTTTCAAAGCGTCAGTTGTATTTCCGATTCTGTCAACACATCCACCATTTGGTTTGGGCTTAGGGTTTGAAAACTTGTTGCTTGAATTTTAAAAGTTTTCTTATTTCATTTGTTTAATATATCTAAATATAGTGTTGGCCTCAAATTAATATATTTTGTTCCGATTATTGTGCAAAACGACTTACTTTATCGATTGAGAATTTAAAGAAAAGAGTAAGTTTTGATTAGTTTTCATCCCTTAAAGACTATTTCACTGCAATGTTTCAATTCTTTCAACTCAATAAACAATAAACTTATCGATTATTTTGTTGATAATTAATGTTTAAGTTTAACTTCTATGAACTAATCTATAAACTAATATGGTCATGCTCAATTTTTCTCTTAATTCAGAAATTCTCTGAGACTAATTTGAGTTGAACTAAATTTTCATAAATCTAATATTTAAAATTTTTTCAAAACTTTTTCATGATGCTTTTTTAGTTATAATTATGTTAAAATTGGGGCTTGAAATTTCTAACCATGCTGAATTTGAATCAAAATAGCATCAAAATGTTTGGGTTGTTTCATTTTCAACTTTTTCCACATAAGTACAACTTATCCAATCAAAACTCACCGGATTATACCTAAAAAAATTCTGAAATCTATTCATTTTTCTTGAACTTTTCCCAAAATGTTTTTTTTCGAGTTCATAATTTATAACCATATCTGAAAACATTGAAAAGTAATTTTTTCTGTTAACTCGTGACTAATGGATTTAAACTCCTGTCTACTAATAATTCCTATCAGTTTTATTTTAAAGATAAAAGTTGATTTTTTTCTATTTTAATATATAAATAGTACCAATGAGATTCAAAATTTCAATGTTTGTTGAAATTTTGGCCAAAATTCAAGAGAAGCTGATTTTCTGAGTATTTTAGTGGGTGTTTAACATACCTACACTTCGAGAAGTCTGATATTAAACGATTAAATTATTCGAAAGTTTAAAATTGAAAATTAAGATCGCATGAATAAATTTTAATTAAGATTGAGTTTTATGCATAAATTCATCATATATTTTAGAATTTATGGTTATAATTCAGTTGATTCAAGTGAAGTGTAATGTCGTGAAAAAATTGTTTTTCTTAAAGAAAAACTTTTTATTGAATTTCTTATCAAAAGTGTAATGAAGTAAAGAATATTTGAAGTGTCAAATATTGCACTTTTTTTAATATTGATAATGAAGACTAAACTTGATTTCATGGAAAAGAAATATTGAATGATTATCTTTTAATTAATCTTTTTCATATATACTAAAATAAAATATGAGATAATAACTTAACTTGCAACACTCTTGAATTGGAGTTTCTTATATTATTTAATTTGATTATCATTACTAATAAGTTGAAATACACCATTTTTTCAAAGTGATAAAATATTTTTTATAAATAATTCATTCAAAGTTTATTTCGAGACTACTATAAATTGATTGTGAAAAAGATTCTGTTTCTAATAAGTTGGTCTAATAGTAACTTAAATTGAATTTGTCTCAGCTTAAGTTTAAACTTATAATGATTATAGAGATAGATATAATAATATTGATTCACAGGATAAAAGAGTTTGAAGTCGGCTTTTAATCTTGTAATTAAATCTCTTCAAACTTGATGTTGGATTTGGAATTCATTTTTTGAGTAACTGAATTATTCGCATATAAATGTTATGAAATATCATTTATTTGTGCTTCAAGTGAGTAGTGAGTGAAGTCGATTCTGATTCTATTCAGATAAATATCATTTTGTCAATTCCCAGGTCTTCGAATCACTACAAAATCATATTTTTTCAATGTGTTCACTTCGTGACAAAAAATTCTGTGATTGATACCAAAGAAATTCTTCTCCATTTAATGAATAATTTTTTATATCATAAAATAAGATTTTATAATAATATTGAATTTTTGAACAATCTAATGGAGTCAAATTCCTAAGTGCGTGACTTATTCTTGATATGCAATATTTTGTGTAGGAAAACATCAAAATGCAAATCATCATAAAAACATTTCTTTCAGATCTTGTAGTGGTTGTCATTTATATCATTAGGAACTTTGGTTCTGACAAAACAAAATCCACTTACAATATTGCTTTTCATAAGAATCCGTAATTTTGTACATATAGATACTATATTAATATAATACAGTTGTAGTGCGAACTCAATTATTTAGTTTATTATTATCTCCGCAACAAAATATTTGCCCTCAGAAAATACAATATAAATGTGAAATAATAATACCAGTGGGAGAAATTTCTATATTGCAAATATTTCTATGATTTACTGTGACTATTTGGAAGTGTATTTTATTTTATACAGTTTTAGAATTTGCAAAATCACAAATAAAGTTATATATATTGCTATTAAATTGTTACCCAAATATGCCGAGTTTCCTCTTAAGTATATTCAGATTCGCGGCAAAGTTTACATCTCATTAAGGGGCTTAAAGGTTAATATTTGATGATATTGTTATGATGTTATATGAAAAGGATGCCGAAATTCTCGTTACATTTTTAGTCCATATGAGACAAAAAGAAAATAAGTTCAGGCTTAATAAAAATTTTAGAAATTTTTCTCGAAGAAACTGACTTAGAATTAGCCCGAAGATTAATAGCAATCAATCTTTTAATGCATTAAGTTATAGATAAAAATCAAAAGTAACAAAAAATTGCCCAGTATTTCAAGATTCTACTTTTTCTTCGGGATATGAAAACCAATATTGAAAAAGATGATAAAGTTTGCAGTGTCTTAGATTTCGTTGTTTTACAAAAGATTAAGTTCTGATAATTCTTCAATAGAATAAACTTAAAGACTAATGAATCTTTCCCATCCTTTTTAAGTTTTTTCTTCTAATTATTACTCTCTTAATATTCTACTACATATTTATTGATGCAATCATTTGAAATAAATTTGAATTTGATAAAAATTAACTAATTGAAAACTTAAAAAATTAAAGGACATGAGGTGGGTAATTGACCTTTTGGGTGATGGTATTTGTTCATATTGATACTTAGATTACAAATGTTGAAAAAATTCAGTTATTGGTTTTCAGTTTAGAAGTTATGCTTTTTCACTGAAATATGTACAGATAGGGAAAAAGTCCGTTCTTTTGAACTGAATAGTAATTTTGATAAGACTTTTCTTTTTGAGAAGTCTTTATCAAAATTTGAATCAAATGAGAACTCATTACTGATCTACGATAGCCAATAGTGAGTGTTCAATATATTGATAGTCATTGTTTATTTGTTTTGAAAGCATGTCTTCTTTAAATAAATTAAATAAATTGAAATTAATAAATCAATCTTTATTTTCAATAACACTTCTTAAAGAGAATATATCTGCAAAATAATTCATTTTATTAATTAGAATACATTGAAAATAAAGAATGATTTATTAATTTCATTTATTTAACATATTTAAAGAAGACATGCTTTTAAAATACACCTGAAATATTCAAACAAATACCATATCATTTATCAGTAATGAGTTCTCATTTGATTCAAATTTTGATAAAGACTTTTCAAAAAGATTATAAGTCTTATCAAAATTACTATTTAGTTCAAAAGAACGGACTTTTTCCCGTATCTGTACTCAATGGGGAAAATATAACTTTGAAAACTCTTATAGACCTCACCCATTTATTTAATTAAATGCATTTATATAGTAATGAAATAAATAATTGGATCACTAAATTATAAAAAAGGTCAAAACAAGATTAACAACACTTATCACCAAATTAAGTTTTTCATGACTCAATTTATTTCAGGAGTTAGTTTTCCTTTCACAGCACATAACCGCTCAATTCAAAAACTATTTAATAGTTATGACTGAACAAAATAATTTCAATCTCAGTAGTTTGATTCAATTGTAATTATTGGATCAGATTTTCCTATATCTGAATGCAATTCTTATCATTGAGAAAAAAACAATAAACTCAGTTTATGGTTGTTTTATCTTACAGTTAATCAAGATTTAAACTAAACCGCATAAAAACAGTTAAATTAATTGTGAAAGTTTCGGATTTCACTCAATTCTAAGTATCAGTTGACGGGTTCATTTACCGTTTTATCTTTGGTAGCGCTCAAACATGACGAGCGCTAACTTTTATTTTATCGCATCCATTAAGGGTGTGTTTAATGTTTCAAAAAGCTGTTGCTATTTCCTCAACTAATACTTTGTTTAATTCATTTATTTAAATATTTATTTACTAATTGATGACAGAATAGATAATCAATTGAGTCAATACAAGCAATGATTTGAATTCAAGCGAAACAATAAAAAAGCTCACTCTCGATAAACATTTTTTCGAAATTTCTTCGTCTTTATTTCAGTAACGAGTTGGAAAACCCAAAATTCAATAGCTCTTTCTTTAATTATTAATCTCTATTTGTTATTTGAGTTATTACTATAATTTCATCATTCAATGAACTTTTTCTCAATAGATGAAATTATTTTGTTTTAGTTGCTTTTGATATTGATATGCTTGATATTGATATTGTTTTATTTACATTAAGCGTGGATTTCAATAAAGAGAACCTTTATTTGCAACACTTGATAAAAGTGCAAAAGTCTAAATCACAAGAGACAAAATGAATGGGCAAAACTGAAATTATTCTTCAAATGAAAAATCTTGCATAAAGAAATAATATACATAATATCATGTCAAGTAATAAGGAGGCAAAGTTTCACTTGAAATTCATCATCTCTCAGAACTTTCTAAATAATTAAACTTAAAGAAAAATCAATAAAACAACTATGAATCGAGACTTTTAAGAATTAATGAAAATACTGTCATAATTTGTAAATAATTTTCAAAATGTGAATCCCTTTTCCAATATAATGTTAAATAAAATTGGTCAATGAATTCTTTTCACTGAATAAAGAGTTTAAACTTAGCCTTAAGAAAAATTAGTCAATGTTTATAACAGTGAAAATGTTATAACTTATAACAATGCAAATAATTTAACAATGAGAGCAAATATGTTCAGTGTTTGATGTAGAAAAAGCGTAATTCTTTCAAAATGCTTTTGATTTGTTGTAAGTTTAGTTAACAAATCATTGTATTGAATCTGAATAAGCTCATCACAAACTCAATTTATGTATTCATTAATTCAAAGTTGCGATTCTTGATAATATAATAACACTTTATAATAACAACTTTATTGCTTGTTATTTAATTAGATAACAATATGAACTCAAAACACTTTTTGACGCCTACATAATGTGAATCAAGTAAACTTTGATTATAAAGTGAATATTCTGTTTATTTGTATTGTTTTTAAAAATTGTGTTCGGAGAAAACAGGTTTAAGTTATTTTCGTCCTTTCAGTCTGATTGTCCGCAACAATGAGATAGCAAAGAGATATGAGTCTGTTTTGACGAGAGTCAGGAGGCACTTATCATATTTGGATTATAGTTGAATCCACCTAAATCGAACGCAAATTATGTAACATTGTTGTGTACTTGTTTGCTACAAGTTTTGTTCCTTAATCTTAAGGGTCCCTACTTTTTACATTTATTTAGGTGCTAAAAATCCAATCAACTATAACTTAATTCTGAAATTCGTTGCTATGACAATAACTTTTCTTTAAATATAAGGCCTCTAAAATATTATGTTAACTTTTTTTTGACCTTTCAGTATCCTTAAAAGCATTCAATGTAGTAGTTTAATCCACAGAAGTCATTAGTGTTGACAGAAATATTTATCACTCTTTCGTATGAATAAATTGTGTCTGAGAGGAAGAGAGAAAGTCTAGTGATGTTCATACAGATACAACGATGACCAAACTGTGCATTAGCTTCGACTTTAAAAATTCTCACTATTTCAAGCTCTTCTTTGAAACAAAACAGAAGCATACCGTATTACCTCACTTAATGTTACATGTCACTATACCTTGAGAGTGAGTGTTTCAACAATATTATGAGAAAACC
>JAQFXV010001956.1:0-11668 GCA_034694065.1 Camisia spinifer | reverse complement strand
TCCTCAACAAGAATAGTATATTTACTCCAATGCCTGCCTTTTGCTGGATTCGCACCTTTTTGTTTCTCAATGCTTTCCACTTGTGATTTAAGCAATCCTTTCATATATAACAACTTTTTCTGATCGAAAGTCTGTTCAGGAACTGCTTCGACTGTTTGTCCTGTTTGTGCTTCAGGTTGTGGAACATTTGCCGATTGCTTTCCATCCGAACCTACAGTCGAAGGATTCGTTTTCAGAACTCGACTGTCTTTTTCTCGTTTCTGATGTTTTCCACTTTTCTTCTGTAAATACTTAACCATTCCTCTGGTATAATAAGGCATTCTTTCCTAACTTTGTTTGCTTTCACTTTTATATTCAAATATATCTTCTTCAACAGTTTGATTACAAAATTTATAAATTCAACCGTTTTTTTAACTAAATAATTTTTGAATGATTTTATATTTATTTGAAAACTTGTATATAAATAATATAATGACAAAATAGATTCTAACATTCAAGTATTGTTGCGAATAATTAAATATATATCTCTATTGAAGTCAAAATGTTTAGTTTACTTCATTTTACTTAATTTGATTTAATGAAGCCCTAAAGAAGATCTAAGTATTGATCGAAAAGCTTCGGCTATTATTGTCATATTTTTATTTTCTTTCCCCTGAATAAAGAGTTTAAGCTTAATCTTAAGAATAATGTATGGTTTTGAATAATTATACTGTAGTTATGGGTTCAAAAAGTAGCTTAACTTTAGAAATACTTAATATAGAAAAACTTTTTATAATAATTAATACTTGTTGTTATGAATATTTCAGAAATAATTCATTTATTTGTTTTTTTCAATACTTTTTTCACTACTATTTCACAAATCCATCCATTATAAGAAAGTTTTAATAAAGATAGAGATGTAGTGTCAGAATTGAACACATATTTTCTCTTTAATAAAAAAAATATTTGATTTAAAAATCATGTTTTCTGTGTTTCTAAAGATTGTAATTTAATCAAAATCAAAATCTAGTTGAATGATATGTTTAACCCTTAGTTCATAAGATAAAATATATTAAAATTTCATTTAATTTCATTACAATACTTAATGGTATGAATAATAATTTGAATAACTTTATTAATTAATGAATTAAATACAAAATTTTTATAACAAATGATTTTATAATCATTGAATCTGAACAAACATTAAAAAACTGCATTAAAATTGGAAATAGAATAAAGAGGAACCTTTAATAACAAATATTAGAACTATTTTTTGATTTATTATAAGCTTTTTGAATGAGAAATATTTGAAAAGAATGTGAAAAAATATGAAATGAAGAATATCCTCATCTTATAAAGGCTCGAAATTAATGGATCGAATTATTATAAAAGATTTGTTTCAAATAAATAGCAGCTTATGACATGATTAGGAAAAAAGATTTTGATTAATAATAGAATTTCAAATCCCAGAGAAATAGATACTTTGGTAAGGGTCGGGTTTTGCGGGGCCGCAATTTCATATGGGGGTGGGTATGGTTCGACCACCTAAACTACAATAGTATATACATGTCTACTCCCGATACCCATTAGTTCCTGAGGAATAAATTTGCATTGAGTTGAATGAGAAAAAATTGATTCTTTTTTTGCATTGGGTTCAATGAGGAAAATCTCAACCCTCGGAGGTAAATATCTGAAAAAATTGACACATACTCTACTCTACATTTAAGCGAATACGTGTAATTTGTTTTGTCAATCTGACACTTCGTTGCAGAGAAATTAATTTTTCAAATTTTTGACATGTCTTTCACTGACAATTACAAAGTATTACCAAACAAATAATAATGCATGTAAAAAAATTTGAAAAATTAATTTTTCTGCAACGAATGGTCAGATTGACAAAATAAATTACACGTATTCGATTCATTTTTTAGTAGAATATGTCAAAATAGTTCAACAATTTTTCCCCCAAGGGTTTCAATTTTTCCCATTGGACTCCATTGAAAAAAAGATTTTTTTTTCTCATTCAACTCAATGCAAAAAGTTTTTTTAAAAAATTAATTCCTCAGGAACTGATGGCCGTCGGGAGTGGACACATATATTTCATTGTAGTCTAAGTCAAGGGGTCGAACCATACCCACCCGCATATGAAATTCCGGCCCCGCAAAGTCCGACCCTTACCGACATTTTTAGCAGAAAAATGTAGATTCAAATAATGTATCGAATGAATGAAAGTACAGATTCAATGATAACTATTATATGAATTAAGGCAGTGTTTGATTAAGAGATTATGGATAAGAATAGCTTAAGAGAGTTCTTCTTCTTCTTCAAACATAGCGTCTTCATCGCTATAAAGAGACTCATTGTCTAAAACATCGTTTTGATCGAAATAAGAGACACCATTACGATAATCTACTTCATAGTCAAAATCTCCCGCTTTGTAATCAACAAATGAAGGATAAACTTTCGATTCAGATGATTCTTCTTCGTCTTCATCTGATTTAACATTATTCTCAGCCAAAGCTTTCTTTTCTCTTATCATTCGCAAGCGTTTCATAACTTTAGACATTTGGGACTCTTTTTTCTCGACTTTCACAACATTTTGTTCTTTATGGTCAATATCTTCTTCTTCTTTAAGATTCAAAGTTTGTAAAATGCAATCTTTGATGAAATTGTCAGTCATTTGGTTTTCGATACTTTCCAAATATTGGTTTTCGAATTCATCTTCATTTTCATCATTCTCATTAACAATTGTGAAAACCTGTTCTACATTTTCTTCTCCATCGATATATTCGGCATAATTCAAATCGACCAGAAGTTTACTGAGAGACACAAATTCTGTCTCTTTTTCATCTTTGGCCACAAAAAGTCGCACGAAATTAATGCCATTTTGATTATCAACTTTCATTGCGATAACCAATAGATACATATCTTCTTTATCACGAGTCAGATCACAGATCAAATCATAACTAATAGGTTTCAATGCTTTGATACCAAACAACTGGACTTTAATTGCTTGAAATGGAAGCTCTTGAATATGAATGTCTTGAATGCGATAAATATGAGCCTTTGCAGTGCATTCAACAGTCTCTCCGTGATCAACAAGGAATAGAGTGATTGCCTTCTCATCAATAGACATAACTTTCGCGCGATTAATGCTGTATTCATTGTAAAAACTATCGAAAAATTTATAGAGACATATCTGTCCTTCAATTATTTCTGTGATCGGTTGTAATGAATCTGAACTCGATTTCCACTTCTCTTCCAAAAGAGACAATCGTTGGACTCTATCATTATGCATGACATATATTTGATCAATAGATACAAAATCAGTGATAACGACTCGAGTCAATTCCTCCTCCAATTTTGCATTATATGAGAGACCTTTCAATCGATTGTTGTGCCAAATGTTTACTATTTTATTGTAATCATTGTTAGCGTTTAATAACTTAACATTGTTTTCTACCACTAGTTTCTCTTCTCTCAGAGTTTGTATCGGGTCGGAGTCGACAAAAACCTTTGTGTTCTTAAGCCTTTTGCGGACATTAAGTCTATTGAGCCAAAAGACGCCATTAATCTGTTTCATAATCCATGCAGTGATTTGAGTGATGCGAAAGTTGTCGATCAATTCATAGAGCCTTTGGGTCGACTTAAAATCCCATTCAATTTGATTATCAATAGGTTTAATACCGAAGAGATATGCTCTGTAAGCAAATGGTGGCAATGAATTGAGCTCAAGCGGTAAAGCAAACAATTGTCGAGAACGTGAAATAAATTTGTGTCCGTAATCAATACAAAATAACTCAACTATTTTGCTGACATCGTTTTTATCGTATTCTTGATAGAAATAAAGCTCTTCTTCACCCAATTCACGACTTATTTTAACTCTAAGGACTTCTCCACGAATAGAAATACCATAGACTTCGTCTTTAGAGAATTCTTTTAAAGTGTTGAAATCATGATCTCTATATTGATTCAATTTTGGTCTCAACTCATCGAACGTTTGACTAATTTTTTGCCAAATACCAGAACTTTGATTTTGGCCCCGAAATTCATTGATTCTGATAAAGAATTCGTTGGCACCGCAGACATAACTGATAACTATCTTAATTTGTCCGCTTTCTGGCAATGAAGGGTTCGGTCGATCGAATCTATTGAATAAGTGTCTATCAAAACAGTGAACGGAAACGATTGGACACTTTGCTAACGAAGAAAAATATGGGCAAAGCTTTCGACTATCGGTTTGACACAACTTAGAAATTGAATCAGGAATTTGTATATTAAGGCGTTTCAAATATGAAATAAGTTCTGGCATTTGATGTCTGTCCGAAGGACTGACCAAAACATAATTGACTAAATCTTTGGTGAATTCTTGAATGAGAGGAGTTTTGGATCTTTTGAAATAATGTTTCATTAGTCGAAAACGATCGCCAAAATCATTGAAATCATTCGGGAGTTTATAATGTATAATACATTTACTGGCATCGAATCCTGAGACCATTTTTACAGCACAATCGGTTATAAGCAATTTTTTGCGACCCTTTTTCCAGGCATTGCTCAGACTTTCTAAATCGAAAAATGTTGTCTCTTCATTGACAACAATAAATTCATTCCATGGAAGTCCGAGAGCTTTTCTTAAATACTTTATCTCATCCATTGTTCTGCAAACGATTGCAATGCGCTCTTTGTGCTTAACTTTTTCCAAAAGCTCTTTAAGATGTTTCTCTCTGTCGTGTTCTTGAAAATATTCAACATTACAGTCAATTTTGAAAGCAATGGTTGCCTCTAAATAAGCAGCGAATATAAGGACTGGAATGTGTTGAACTTCTCTGTAAAACCATTCGACATCTCGGCTCCACTTTTCGGAGAAAACCATAGTTTGAAAAGCCATTGAATTCTTTATGACTTCGGAATCGTTGTCTGGATTTTCATTATTCTCTTTCCTTAAGAATAATATAAGACAATTAGCATTAAATTATAAATAAATAGCTAAAGATTGACTGTAATGTTAATGACTTAATAACTCACTTGCTTTTAGCGAAAGCTAAATAGATATCGAGAATATCCTTACGATGAAGTGCTAAAGAGACGTCTGCGTCGTCCAGAATAAGGCATCGCGTATTTTTGCTGTCAATCATCTATTTAAGAGTTAATTCATCCAATTTTTGATAAGAATTTGAGAAACAAAGAGATTATTCATAACTATAAGCCTTACATGAGATTCAATACAACGAAGGAGTGGTGACGGCGTTGTTATTAAAACATCACAACCATTAAAAATAGATGTGATTTCTTGCTTCTCATTAGAACTGTTCATCACAACTATTCTCACTTTTGATTTGCCATTAATTTCTCTCCATTTTTTAGCCTCTCTTGCGATTTGATATGTTTTACGCGTTGAACTGCATATTACAATAGCGCCAACTTTTATATCACTATCAATTTCATTGGTATCGAACCAACACATCAATGGTATTGTATAGGCATTAGTTTTGCCTGATTTGGGACCAGAAATACACGAAAGACTAAAACCCTTTAGAATACAGGGCCATAAATGCAACTGAAGATTATTTGTCTGACATTTAAGTTCATTGAGTCGAGACATAAAGCTCTTATTGAAAGCAAAGGCTCTACTGATTGACTCAAAAGGTTGCGGAACTTTCATCGCATTGTCTGATCGATAGCGAAGACATGCATCCAATCGAAACTCAACCGGATCTTAAATTTTAAATAAAATACAATCAAAAAGATGTCATTAAATCAATTAATTATTAAGTTTGAAAATTGAGCCCAAAATCTCCATAATATACAAATAGTTCATTAAATTTTCGAAATGGAAGACAAAAATATTATGAATACCTAAATAATAGCCGGATTCGAGTTGAAAGTCATCGTAGGTTTCTTTCGGCGCTTCGAAAACATTTGGAGTCCAATTGATCTGCTCTGCACTCAACTCATCAATAATACTCTCATCTGATTCTTCTTTATCATCATTTGAATCGGTATCTGATTGTCTCGATTCATAAATTTTTTCCAACAAAGACGAAATTTCTATTTCTTGATCTCTCTCTTTATTTAACATCCTTTCAATGTAATTATCGTTATAAGCATTGATATCAATGACACCATCTCTTCGTTGAATGTCTGCTCTTTCGCATAAGTCTTCGCCACCGAATCTCTTCTCGATCGTAGAACTCAAATATTCAACTTCTTGTTCATCATAATTAGATTCACTCAAAATTGAAATACAGTCCACATTATTGTCATCGCTTTCGAGTGAAATACATTCGATACCACTCGAGGTATCACTTAATACATTATTTATACTCTTTTTACGACTCATTTTTGTTAATGTTATTCAAATTTCATTTAAACTATATATAAATCAAATGCTAATTAGTATTTAATAACGAATTTTTAACGCATTTGATGAATGTTTTTGAGTAAAAATATTATTTAATTAAAAAATAGTGAAATGATTGGCGCGAATCTCAACCAAATATTAATTTTAAAAATCATGCCTTAATAAAAAGTGACGCAAACTTTTAGTCAGTACTCATATTAAACGTTATTTATATTTTTGTTAATATTTTGAAGCATTCAATATAAAGACAGGTTTTATACAAATAAATGGACAACAAATACATTGAAATATTTGAAGCGATGTTTATGAACATAAGCATTAATACTGAAAACTAGTGGAAAAATACTAGAAATCCTACACTTTTTGCTAAAAAAGTAAACAAAACGATAGCTTCAAAAATATTATAAAACTATACAAAATATTTCAATATTAAAAAATTAATTAAATTGATATAAATATTGATCTATTTATGAGAGAATAGACTATAAATGGCTCAAAATTTTAGAAAAAGAAAAGACACTGAATTGAGTTCATATCGTGACCAACAGTACAAAGTATGTATTGAAACACAATTACCGGTAATAATAATATTGATATTGAATTATATAATAATAGGGAAGTCGTGAAGAACAAGAGAGACAACTACTCGATTCGTCGACACTATATGTGGGAAATCTGTCATTCTTCACGAGTGAAGAGCAGATCTATGAATTATTTGGTAAATGTGGAGATATAAAGAGAGTTATAATAGGGTTGGACAGAGTGGACAAAACTCCGTGTGGTTTCTGTTTTGTTGAATATCACGAAAGAGAAGATGCGATGAATGCAATCCGTTATGTAAACGGAACACGACTTGACGATAGGATTATAAGAACTGATTGGGACACAGGTTTTATAGAAGGGCGACAGTTTGGGAGGGGTAAGAGTGGGGGTCAAGTTAGGGATGAATATAGAACTGATTACGACGCTGGAAGAGGTGGTTTTGGAAAGATTATGATCAATAAAATGCCTGTCATTCCACCCAATCTTACGAATTAAGCTTAATTTACATTTCTTTTTACAATTCTTTTTCTACTCAATAATTATTTATAAAACTACAATTTCATCAATTTTTAAGATTAGGTCATCCTTTTCGAGTTAATCTTTTCGGCTTTAATTGATATTCAACTTGTTTTTCAATTGTATAGTTAAGTGACACCAGATTTGTAACAATACTTGATTTAACGCTTAATTAAAAGGTTGAAAACTATCGAGTTCTTTATTTTTGCTTTTCATTCAATTAGTTTTATCATTTTGTTAGCAATAAATCAATGGTTAAATTAGACTAAATTCATATGATTTTCAATACTTATGAATTTTTGTGTTCATACATCTGTTTTATATGAGTCATACTTTAAAATACAATTAATTGATTATAATGTGAATAAAAACTTGAATAATAATTGAAATGAAACTTAATAAACAAATTAAAGCACGAGATGATCGCGTTTATTGATAGTGTACTCATTCCTTACATTATTTTCCATCTGTTGTTCTAAACATTTTAGTTTCACCGCAAACAATGTCTGTAAGTCTTTCCACATTTTCAATTGTTTCATATTTTCCGACTCATTATTCTTGAAATCTTTTTGTTGTTGTTGTAATTTATCTTTCATTATCTGCTCAGAGTTTAGTTCATTCTGTAGTTTAACCCTAAAAATAATTACATTTAATAAGAAAAATATTCATTTGATTTTGAAACAAGTTTTGACAATTCCTTACAGAATAGACTTTTCCTTATCTTCAGGTTCTTGTGAGACAAATAATTTCATTTCTTCGTCAAGTAATAGTTGTCTCGCATTCATCACTTCTAACTGACATTCAATTAGATATATATTAGATTCCATAGCATTTATCTCTTTATTCAAGTTTTTTATTTCATTTTCAAATTTCATAGCATTGCTTTCAAGACCGGCAGCGCATGAATCGTAAGAATGTTTTCTCTGTTCGTATTCTGATTGCAATTCCTGACACTTTTGTCTCAAAGGTCTCAAGTCTTTAATAATTGGAGCGAGAATTGTCTTCTTTTGATTGATATCATCCGATAGTTTTTTCAAAATGTCATTCAATTCATCAACAGTTTGCGATTTGTTGTCATCATTAACTTTATTCAAGCAGTTTTCTTGCATTGAAAAGTATCCACTGATTCCCTTTTGCTCTTCAATAGCTATCAATGTTTCTGTTATTTGTTTGTCCTTATTCTTGAGTATTTCTAATGTGTTTTGCATTATTCCTGATTCTGTTTTCATTTCCGCCAATTGATTGCGTTTTATTTTAAAATTATTGCTTCTTTCTCGCAATGAAGTGATAAAGTGTTTGAGCTATAATTAGATTAAAATAAAGCTAAATTATAATTTTTATTTATTAAAACTTAAAGAATCACTTCTTCTCCTTTGAGTGGTTGGTCATCATCTTTAAGACCACTTCTCTTTTGTTTAATATCTTCCTGTAATTTCTTGAACTCAAGTTCAAAGTTTGTCAATGTGTGAGAAGTTGTTTCTCTCTTTTTAGCGACTATTGAAGCCTAGATTAGCGATAAATAAATAAATGTTTATAAAAAAGTGATAATTCATGTTTACATTCTGTCTGAATAAAGCCATTTTGTCCTCCATCGGGTCATTGTTTAACATTTTACGTTCCACAGTATTATTTATCTCACGATTGATTGTCTGTATTTTAGCATTAAGTTTTGCCAAATATTCATTACTCAATCCGGGCTGTGATTCAATCTCTTCAATATCACTGACATAGCGTTTCAATTGTTCCAACTCTGATGGAAGCACTTCATTGATTAAATGCCTCTTTATTTTCACTTCTTCTGCCATCTTATCGATCAAGTCTTGTGGTGAAGATCCGAAATGATAATTATTTTGAGCTTCTTTAAGATGTTGCTCAAGTCTGTTGAGCTTTTGTTGCGTATGTTGTAATTCAATTTCTTGCTGTTGTAACTGAACAAAGAATTTTTCATTTTTATCCTTTTCTTCTTTATACTCTTTGACTAATGCAAAAAGTTCTGGATTATTGTTAACATCAACTCTTCTCTTGATATTATTTAGTTTTTGCGCTATTTGTTCTTTTTCTTCTTCCATAGTTTTAACATCTTTTTGAATGTCATGAACAGAGCCAATAGTTTTCTTAAAGTTCTCATAAGTATTATGAACTGACTTGAATTCATCGATCATTCTTTGATACTGATGTTATTCAAACGAATAAAACAATTCAATTACTTTTTTCTCTAAAAAAGATTCATTCTATACTTGTTGGTAAACAAGGAGAACGTCATGATCTCCTTCTACTTCAGGTGATAACTCTATTTTGACCAAAAACTTTGCCAAATAAGCTCTTTTCTTAAGTGCAGGCAATCTATTCAGCAGCCAATTAAGAATGTGTGTAATCAAAGTCCTATCGCCCAAAACCAATGCCTGACGAAATTCACTCCTATTCAATAGAATATAGAATTTTAAAATGAGATAAACTTAA
The DNA here is from genome assembly GCA_034694065.1 of Camisia spinifer. NCBI lineage: Eukaryota > Metazoa > Arthropoda > Arachnida > Sarcoptiformes > Camisiidae > Camisia > Camisia spinifer. The sequence goes on along the minus strand of JAQFXV010001956.1, from coordinate 1,809 downwards.
TGCTCAATCATTAGAACATACGGATCGATATCAATTGGCGGAACGTATTTCATAATACGAAGAGTTTCCAGAATTGTTGAAACGATTTCTTCAGGATCTCCGACGCGAAGGGATTCGCTATTCAACTGAGGATTGATTGAAAAATTCTTTTTATAATAATTGAGAATATTAACTAACCTTAGGATCAATTTCATCAAAAACTTGTAACAATATTTCAAGTCTCTGTTCACCTCTGAGACTATCATAACTAACAACATTCAATCCTCTATTAAAAGGTGGTTTATTTAGTTCACTGATTATATATTTTATTTCTTCCATAATTAACAATAACTTGTTCTTAACTTGTTTAGAATTTTATGAATTTTTTTTCAATTCTTGAATAAGTTTATTCTTCACAGAAAACGGTTGCTATGGTTCAAAGTTTTCATAACAAACCAATTAATCGAATTGAATAGTTTGAGAACATAAACATTATTATATGAATTATTATAACATAAACATTTTTAATATTTCTTACGTATCAATAATGAGAATGAATATATATAATAAGTTTCATTATTTTAGACTAAGAAAAACTACTTTAATTATTGAAATATAGCAATAAAGAGAAAATATCAGACCCAGCCGGGAACCGAACCCCGGATAGAATCAATATAATTGAAATAATATACTTAAAAAATTTAAAAAATTCGAAAATTAAATAAAGTTCATATTCGACTTACGTTTGAACGATTTCGGAATATCTTACCAATAATCAAATCAACTATCGATAAAGCGATGAAATTTTGTCAAAACTATTGAAATTTTTGTGAAATAGACTCAAAATAACTTAAAGAAAATTTAAACGAATATGAGAAGGAATTGAAGCAATTTTAATTATTCGACATGTTTAACAGTAATGTTTGATTCAAGAAACCAGAAATATATACAGAATATCCAGAACTCAACAGAATCGATAATTTGATTATAGATTATGAATAATTTATAGTAAAATATATTAAAGAATAATTGAGAACAATGAAAGAGAAGTGAACTATGTATGCATTCTGGTATTGTGTACTTTAATCATAGATCAATAACTCAGGAGACAGAAATCTTTCCTTTTGAGAGATATTTTGGGGTAAAATTAACCCAAAAGTTATATAAATTTTTAGAACATTTTTGGCTTTAAAACAATTGAATGAAATTATAAATTATTATATCGTTTAATGCAGGGGTTCTCAAATGGTGGGTCGCGACCCAAAAGTGGGTCGCGGAGAGATATTTAAGGGTCGCAAACCGATTAAAAATCATAGTGAAGAGTGGGTCGGGAAAGTAAAAAATCCTGATCAAGAGTATCATAATAATTTTTACCGTTGAACATATAAAACTGAAATATATTTGCAACTAACTTAAATTAGAAGACGTTTTATAACTAAAATTACACCTAATATTGATAGTGATAATCAGATTCATGACCATAGATGGACACGCTCAGCGATCGCGCTCGGCTGAATTTAGACGCTCGACAAATTTCAAGCGCCTAGGTACCGAGCGTTTTCATGTTGATTTTAAGAATAAAAGGGTGAAATTTTATTTAAGTCTGCTTTCTCAAAGAATTCATTCAAGTTTTACTAAAACCAAACTTCATCTAAAATTTTCGAAACAATTGTGTACGCAGTAACAATAACTATGTTTGAAAATTCTTAAGTATCATGATCAACCCTCTAAATTTTTGAATTTTTTATCGGCAAAACTCCTAATTAACGTTCAGCGCTCGCGCTCGGCGAATTAGAAATGCTCGACGCTCGCGCTCAGCACCGAGCGCCA
>JAQFXV010001955.1:0-11670 GCA_034694065.1 Camisia spinifer | reverse complement strand
TAGTAAATGTTCACTCATTTAGGAAATTTTATATGACATATCGGACATCTTCTTTGATATATCATTAAATGATAAATAACTCAATATTTCTATCATTTTAATCATAGAAATAAAATAAAATAATAAATTTTATTACCGAAATAAAAAATTTTTAATCTGCTTTACAGAAAGTATATATCTTATCGCACTCGTTAACTAATTTCAATAATGGTACAACTTTTTCATTTCATTACATTTTGATTTCATTCTTCTTTGATTTCAATTCAAATAATAGGTATACAAAATAGATGTAATTCTGTTTTTGAGTAATATATAATTTTGTAAGCTTTCAAATGTCAGAATGTAAGCAAAATTTTTGGCCGAAAATTTTTTTTTTCGTTATTCAGACTCTACATCTGAAAATACAGACAAATAACGATTTCATTATATGAGTGGTGAACTAAGATTATTGAGCCTTCAGAGCTATTCTAATAATCCGTTCAGGTTTTCGATTGGAGTTAAATGTAATTTGAAGTCAAATATTAAGAAGCAGAGCAACAAGTTTTTGATGCCATTCTGAATTTTCGTGACTCATGAGTACAAAATAATTCAAAAATTAATAAACTAAAACTGGAATGTGCGAAAAAGTGAGCCCAATTGAACACTTATAGTTCACTTATAGTTTCATTAGAATCACCCTCAAAAACTTATTCATGTTTTATTGATTAAATAAACAGTTCTCTAACTGTCAAATCATTCGAAATCATACACTTGTATTATATATACTGATACAAGTACTGGTCTATAATATATTTTCTTATATGTGAGTAAAACATAGAGTATATTACAAATAAAAAGTCAATAAATATAGCTCAGGATAAAAGTTTCATCAAAATTGAAATTCAAATAGTTTTCTTGATCTAACATTTTCTCTTTACAATAAATCAAAATTAATGTAAAAACCCTCTGAGGGAAGAAAATATTTATGAGAATTGGGAATCAAACTCATTCAAACTTCTATTAAAATACTGTATTGTACTTTATTCATTGAAAGACATACAGATGTCTATATATTACTTTTGATCTTTTTGCTAAATATTCTAAATAATAGTTATAATAAGTTACTTCTGAGAACTTCATCAATGAGAAAATTTTGATGAATAATGAAATTATGCTTTTCATTAAACTTTGAGTGAGTACTACTAGGTATCACGACAAGCCAGCGCGGCCCAAAACCGCGCGTCCAAAAACAGCATGGCCCGAAAACGCGCTAACACAAATTTTCTAAAAAACTATATAATTTTTTGATTTAGTGATAATTGAAATTTTATTAATGATAAAGTTTGGAAATGAATTAATAAAATTGAACAATCGTGAGGTTTTGTTATACTGATTGTATCGAAAAGTTATAATTTTCATCATTAAATAAATTAGGAGCTATACTCGAATAACTGTGAATTTATTCGAATCCATTTTATTAAAATTATCGAATAGATGCCTTAACATTCGTGAAGTTTCATCTCGCGCTGTTTTTGTTCGTGCGGTTTTGGTTCGAGCTGTTTTTGTTCGCGCGGTTTTGTCGCAGAACCGTACTACTGAGCCTGATTGTATCCATGACTTAAATGGACAAAAAATAAATTTAGCGCTAATTACAAAACATAATATTTTTAATACGAATAGTAACTTATTCAGGAATTAACTCCTATTTTGATTTTAATTAATCAATTAATTCTAAAACTTCTAAATTTTATTGATATGACTGATTTAAAATTTCAAACATTTTATTAAATGTGACCGAAGCTCACAGAGATTTTGACTTTTTAATGTGTTTTTCTTATAATTTGGTTGAGTGTACTGTACTGTACTGTATTGTACTGTATTGTACTGTATTGTACTGTATTGTACTGTATTGTACTGTACTGTACTGTATTGTATTTGCTTATTTATGCTTAAGTGTGTTTATTTATTTGTTTAAAACTGAGATGAGAGGAATATGACTAAGTATATCTTGCTTTTTGATTGCTCAATATTAAAATAACATATTTAAACAAATCATTTTGTTAAATCATGGAATAAATTCCAAATGTACTGTAAACTAATCCTATATTTAATTTTCTATACTGAGTCTTTTTTGTAAATAAATTCTTGAATATAATCTCAATAATTTCAATAATGAAAGAATCTATTCAATCATTTATTCAATAGATTGGTTGAAATGAGGGAATGAATTGATTACTTTTTCAAATTGAAAAATACATAATATTATGCCGAAGAAATCATCATAAGAAGGAAGAGATTTCATTTATTGGCTGAATGTCATAAACTGGCATTCATTTTAATAATAAATGTTTATTGTAGTTGTGATTTGTTATGATGGCTGTGAAAATGGGTTATGAGTCTTAACTTATAATCTCATTTTGTCTTATATGGAATTGATATGATTTGAAGACCAATCACTCCTTTGGTTTGAGGTGTGGTTATCTCTAAGAAATTAAACTTTTCAGTCAACAAAAAATGTTTATATTATTGATCACATAAATTAAAGATTCATTTTGAGTTCATTTTCACTTTACATGTTTAATAAGGGCTTCGTTTCCATACTTTATTCAAAGAAATCGATCGCTATACTGAGTCATGCCCAACATTTTCCAGTCGGCCTATTATTATGAATGGCACAAAATTCCAAATGAGTCAAAATTAAAATAAAATGTTGGACAGTTTGAATTTTATCTCAGAGAGTTTTTTGTTATGATTCATTAATAACTTTTAAGACAGACATTGATCATCAACGATAATGATTAAGAATATTGATTATTTGTATGAAATACATGATGTACTGTACAGTACAGACAAGAGATAAAGTCATTTCTCTTTAACTATACAGTAAGATAAAACTTATAATTCAGTTACTATTCACCTCAAGAGAAAGGACTTTATCCCATGTCTATACAAACACTGTAACGCAGGGAAGCACTGAATTGTTTTGAGACTAAATGGGAAAATCGAAAATTTTAATTTCTGACTCTTCCAGACCAGATGTATCGAGAACTGTGATTGAAATTTTAAATTAACTAATTTTGAAGACGATCAAAATTAAACCGAGTTTATACCTGTTTATTCATTCAACAAGGAAAATATAAAAAATCTTGTCCTAATTTGACATTTAGCCCCATAGAGCCCATGATAGGAAATTTTTTAGCTCATATTGTGTAACAATGGGAGCTTATGGATTTGACAATTCTGTCCGTCTGTACCCCTCCTTTAGTAACAAAGGGGATAGTTTTCTTTGTTAACAAAGAATTTTTTGAATTTATATTTATAAAGGAGAATATATCAAATAATGATATAGAATCATTCTTTTGTTAATAAAGGGATTATATCTAAAAGTGATATATAAGCATTCCTTTGTTATTGAAGAGGTAAAAATAATCACCTTGCAACACCTGCTATTAATAAAGAGTTCTTTAATAATAATGCTAGATAAAATGTCTGTTATTGTTAATAAAGGGCTCTTGACTAATAATGACAGATAAAATACATGTAATTCGTATTATGGGGCTCTTTACTAATAATAGAAGATAAATTGTTCCTTATTGTTAATAAAATTCTTTTATTTACTAAGACAAGTCCTTTTAGGCTTTAGCCTTTTCTTCATTTGTCATTTGATTTGCTTCGGACTTAAATATGAGTTCGAATAACATCAAAATGAGTTGATTTAAAAGCACTTCAAAAAGCCTAAAACGGACTTTTTGGGTGTTTAGAGACTTTTTGAAGGCTTAAAGACTTTTCGAGCTTTTTCCATCCCAAAAGCATCACTAATCGAATGAAATTTGGTTAATCCTCTATTTATTGATAATTTTCAACTTATAAAACTTTAAAATTAAGCTAAATTAGATTTGAGTTCATCTAATTGAATAAATAATGACAAACTCGAGATACATGTCGCTACTTCTTAATAATCACTTATGTTTTACTGAAGATAATTTATCGCAAATTGAGGTCTCATATTGTAATCTCAATATTCTTTAAAATTATCTCTAAAGTTCTTCGAATTTATAATTTTTTGTAAAAAATAAATCATATTTTTCAGACTTAAAAGCCTTTTTCGACCTTTTTAGGAGACTTTTCGGCTATATTTTAAAGCCTTTTAAGGCGGCCTAAAACACAAAAGTTAGAGCCTAAAAGGACCTGACCTATTAATCACTAATGATAGAGTTTCTTTCGTTTCTTATTTTATGAAATATTCACAATATGAGATCATATTAATCGTCATTCTTGTTTTAAAATTAATTTGGCCACTTTATCAATGAGATTGAGAACCCATTTTGGGTAAATGAGGTCTAAGGTGGTCTTTCATATGGGTAACTCATCATACATTTTTGGAGTTCTCTTATTCCTCTAATCTCTTATTCTTATTAACCTTTATTCTCTTAAATAATAAAAAAGTATGAAGAATATAATTCATTATTTGTGAGTATAGTCTCCAAAGGTCAAGATTATATCTCAGTTACTTTTGAGGATTTTAAAAAAATTTTTGAGTATTGATTATAGTGAACTCAAATTAATATAATATTGTTATCTTTGCAATAAAATTCTTATTTGAATCACTTATACCTGTACTACCTGTACGTTGACTAAAATATTTCACTTGATCCAACTTTGACTTTTAACATGTAATGTACAACAATGACAGCTAGACTTGTTCATCCTGCGAATTCATATTATTTAATATTTCTGTTATTTTATACACATATTTATTGGCAGAATTGATATCGTCTGAAAATACTTATTGATGCAGGTTTTCAATATTCGCTTCATATTTATTTGTATTATTTTGAACATCATTTGAAAATCAAAGACATTTTAAGATACAATTTAGAATTATTTTAGAAATTAATTCTAAGTGCGATTGCGTTTAATTGACTTATATTTATAGTACTTCTTTACTATTATTTGTATTTATATTTAAATATCTATATTTATTTAGAAATTTTTATTATTTGTTTAAAGCTATTCCGAATAATGGTCACAAAACAATGAGTTTATCGCCGCTTTCAATGTTAGCTGAAGAAGCAGAACAACCTATTTATGTAGTTTCAGAAGAAGAAGGGAAAGCAGTGCTTCCGTGCAATGTTACGCGACCTCTTAATGATACAATTGATTTGATTCTATGGTTTAGAGGTGATGCTGAAACTGCGCTCTATTCACTCGACGCTCGAAAGGCTACCATTCAAAGAGCTAAACATTTTCCAAGTGATGATCTCAGTTCTCGTGCATATATTGATATAACTGGAAGGTTTGTATAGCAAATATTCGAATTCGTTTTCATCTCAAGTGAAGATAATTTTTCATATTTTGCATTTAAATAAGAATTACAATAAATTGAAGGGTTGCCACCACTAGGTTTTACTCATTGTCACTCTTTTCGATTTAATTGAGGTTGAAAATATGTTTTTTATTAATAAACCATATTTTTCAGTATTAAAAAAATTGAAATTTGACCATTTTTACAGTTACATTACATTAATTGGAGTTTGACCATTTACTTAGCATATAAAATACGTGCATCATTAATATTATAATGTAGAGGAAAAGTTCAACAATTTATAATATTTCTTTATGATTTTGTAATCTTTATCTAAAAAATGAGTTCTTGAATTTGACTTCAAGTTGTTCATCTATTATAAACTGAGTAAACATACTCTGTATATTAATAACTTAATTACAGTATATTTTGGAGCAGTGGTTCCAAAATGCTTCCCGAAGAGATCTTGTAGGTGTTAGTCAAACAAATCAATATTATAGTTACCAAAAATTTCAATTTTTCTTTCAAATGAATGAAAGAACGGTTTTAAATGTTATTTAATATAATGTAGCCTACAATAATATTTTTTGACGTTATGTTGATATTTTTGATTAACTTTCTTAATATTAAACAACTGTCCCTGATTTTCCAGGCATCGACTCTGTAATCATTGAAAAGATCTTAAAAATACCACAACATTAAACAATATTTATTTGATCCTATTAATTTTTCTAGCTGTTGTGTAGATTAATTTCTTTTTCAATTTAATTTCAAACATGGAAATCTATTTTAACAGTTTCCCGAAACAGTTTTAGTTTGGTGCAATTGAAAACTTCTTGAGATCGACTACAAACCTGATCCTAGGTAATCCCCTTGCTGGTATATCGAAAATTCAAATTTTCAATAGCTCTTTATAACTCAATTTGATTCCTTAAATCCAAGCTACACCAATTAAAACAAAAATTTTTGATTTTATGGAATTTTTACCTCAAGGACTAAAAAAGCCCAAAGAACTTTATAAATTCAAGTGAGCGAATCTCTATTGTACATGGCTGACATTTTTCCGGAAAATAGGCCCAAACCTTAAATTACATTGTTGAGGGTTCTATCTATTTATTTAAAGATTATTGAGAATTCAATAGCGAAAATAAATAACTTATTTATTATTTAAGCTCCTTATATAATACTAGACCTCAGCCGTTTTGCTCACCACGAGAGCAAAAACAAAGTCAGTTAAAAATCTTATTGTATTGTTATGCGCGCGTACAAATAAAACAGTTTATAGAATTGAAAAATATTACTCAGTGGCGGATCCGATTTTTAAGTCCGGCTTGATCTGTGGTCCCTTTTTTAAAATTTAAAAGCTCAATGCAACACCAGCAGGTCGTACTGGACATGAATATATTTATCATTAGTTTGTCTGTAAAGTGCCCACATTTTGAATGCATTGGATGCTACACAAACACACACACAAATCTCAATATTATTATATAGATTTAAAGGTTTCGAATTTTATAACATATTTGTTTCGAATAAAAAGATATTGTTGAACGATCTAACTATTAATAAAAAGGCTATTGAGAACTGAATAACACAGTAATGTATAATTGAAAATTAATAAACTTAAACTCATAAGAATTAGTGAAAAGAATCTTTTATCAATAAAATTAACTAAAAAATATGAGTGCTTTCGGTTCTCTCAAGAACCACCGTCAGGGAATCAACGATAAAATTATACAAAAAATCGATTACTTATTAAAAAAAACTACTAATAACGAAAACTTTTGAAACTTAAACTTTTGAGATATAACAATACTTTAGTTTACGTGCGTTTTTCAATAACTGCTCATATTATTTATATGTTTGCCTTTATCTCTATTAAGAATTGATGTTTCATTAAAACCTCTTAGGCATCATACATTAATTACGTTACACTGAATAGGGTAGGGGGGCTTAGCGTAACAAAGCGTAAAAAGAACGGGGTAGGGGTTTATGCTTTGTGTAACGTTACGCATTTTTAACCCTATTTTATGAGAGATTGTTTTTATTGATGTATCAATAAAGAAAGCAATAAAAGCGTAATGTTACCACAAAGGGGAGTGGGTAGGTCTCGAGGCTTAGCGTAACCAAAGCGTAACAAAGGGTAGGTGAGGGTCATGAGAGTGCTGTTTTGGCTTAACGTAATTAATGTATGCCTTATTATTAACACTTCATCTAATTGTCTTTCAAAACAACTGTCACTCGTTTTTATTATCTTTGAAATATTCCAATCCATTATGTGATTGTTGTCCAAACAATGTTCTGCGAGTGGCGACACTTTTACGTTTTTATTTTTAACTTCGCTTTATGTTCTGTTATTCTGTTGTTTAAGTATCTTTTAGTTTCACCTTTTATACAGTATGTTTTACCACATGTTTGACAATCTATTCTATAAAATCCAGCTTTTAATATTTTCAGTATTTTATCTTTATTGTTATAAAGTATTGATTTCAAGCTATCCCTCAGTCTATAATAAGTAACATTCAGATTGTAATTCTTAAGAACTTTTCCGATTGAATCTGATATTCCATTAAAATATGGTATTGTTATTGTATAACTTAAATCAAAACTATTCGTCCCATTTTGGTTAAAATCAAGTCTTTGATTTGCTAATCGCGATATTCTTGAGTTTATGAATTTGAATGGATATTCATTTGCTAACAATATTTGTTTGTCATAATAGTTCCCTTTCAAAATCTTATTTGTGAGAACACGACAGCTATTTTTGCATTAATGCTATGGTTCGATTCAAATTTAAGAAACCATTTTTATTTGTGAGTTTTCTATATATATATATATATCAACCGTTATTTCATTATCTACTCCAACATTAGGTCTTCTCTCTATTTCCGATTCAAATTTAAACTTGATATTGTTTGAGCTTAAATTAATCAGTTTTTTAATATAATTGTCAAAATCATTATTTTTATCTCAAAGTATATAACAATCATCTACATAAATACACAAAAGTATAGGGGTTTCATCAAAATTATCAGTTAATTTGAAAAATACATCAAATAAAACTTAGCCAAAAGTGGAGGAAACTTGAAAACCATTCCTAAACCATCGTCTTTTGTAAACCCATTGCCATTATATGTGAAATAGTTTTCAGAAAGTGTTAATTCAATGCCTTTTATGATATCAACTTTTTTCATCTTACATTATAATATTGATTGAAATATCTTCTTTTATACAATTTTGACGATTCTTCCTTTTATAATCTAAGACTTTGAATGATAATGTATTTTTGAGCGCTATTAAAAAGTAGTGAGAGCTCATTCTTACGAAAAGCTCATTAAATCAATAAAAGATCTATCTAGATTTCCAGATTAAATTATAACACCCGATTACATGATTATGATTAATTAATACTTGTTTTTATTAGTTTTAAACATAATCATTTCTTTAAATGAAATTAATTGAGTAACCAGAAAATTAAGAGAATACACTCAAAGTTAAGGGTCAAAACTTCGAATAGAATATACTATATTAATAGTTGATTAATTATAATTTTCTTTTATTCAATTAAATATATTTTCTTGATTTTAGGCCAACAGCTCTTGTAGTGGAATCAGTGAGAGGTGAGTTTAAATTCTAGAATTACTCAAACCAAATAAAGATGCAATTATACATTTAAATATTTCTTCTTAAATATATAACTTATACAAGTATAATATACAGTAACTATAATTTTTAAAATCTATAAGAGTTGAAGAAAAAATAAATCGAATAGCTTATGCAACAATAGGCCAAAATATATATAATAGTGTTGGGAAAAATGTCAATTTATGAGAATATTTGCTGAGAATATTTGATTTTCGAGAAAAAAACTTTTGACTCTGACTAATTATCAAAAGATTTTAATATTTTAGTTAAATCCTAAAAGCGGTCAGCGGTTAGAAAAACTTCAAAAAAGAACAAACCACTAAAAAAAATTTCATATACAATATCTGACCTGAATTTGTGAGATTTTCATTAATTTTTCATATAAAAGTGCTGAAAACAATTGGAACAACTGAGAGAAATGTTGATTAAATACTAGAACAACTATAAACAAGGTATCAGCCTTCGAATATCCTCCCTCGAATATTTTTAAGACTTTCGGGATAACATTGAGAATATACAAATTAGTTTAAGCTAAAATATCAGTTGGTTGACTCCTCGTTTGTTACGATAGGCTCTATACCCCTTTCCCATAGATGGAACCTTTCATTTTTATGCTAAGCTTCAAAGTCCAAAATTTGTAGACACAATCTTCACATTGCGGAACTTTTTATTAAAATGTTTTAGAATATTGAACAAATAATACAATAATTCATTTTAATTAACTTCCAATAGAATTTTATGTTAATTGAAATTTAACATAGAATTCCCCATTTTAATCGTTACTTTAAAATGTAAGGTTTATGTTCCTTTAACTCACTTCTATTCGTGTTACACATTTTCACTTTAGGTTCTATAGTTTCACCTCAAACGGCGTAACATAATATAGTTGATGATATCTTAGTATAAGATTCACCTTATCCATAAAAATTAGTTTTCATTTCGTTATACTATATTTCTCTGTCTTTCGAAATAATTTCACACATAAAGATAAAAAATATTCCTAAGTTTATTCTTAAATGAAATTGTATTCTGATATTAATCATTATATTATACTGTATATTATCAAATTAGTCAAAATATGGGAATATTTGGTTCCATAATCCAAGCATTTTTTGTAAATTATATATTAATGAATTTGTGAAATTATCAGTAATTGCATTGGTGATTCTGAAATTTTTACAATTTTATCATCATATCGTGAAAAAAGTTACAATATATTACTTATAATGATTAATTCATTGAATCATCGAAAATTCATGTAATGCTTTTACATAAAAACTCACAAAAAGATATTGAAAATAATCCAATAATTTTATTCTCTTCTTAAAGCCGGTGACGCCGGAGAATATAAGTGTCGAATTGATTTCCGTAAGGGTCGAACGCAGTATCGAAGCGTACAGTTAGACGTAATCGGTATTTATATTTTAAGTGATCCACAAATTTTCATATCCTAAACATTAATAATTATTTTCAAATCTTATTTCAGTACCTCCTAAAGAAGTGATAATAATGGATGAATACGGACAGAGATTGCGTGATCCGGTGGGGCCTTATAATGAAGGCGCACATCTGACTGTCATCTGTGAAGCTGAAGGAGGTGTCAAATCTTTTACTATCTCTCACAATCATTTTTGCCATATTATCTATATTTAGTAGAATCATTTTAGCTCAACATTTCGAAATATTAATCAAAAAAATTTCTCATTTTGAATGTTTTTATTTTACTTGACATCAAACTTTACAGTAAATTGTATTTTACTTGTGTGTATTTCACATAAGGCATAGTTTATATTTTAAATTCGATTATCGGATAGATATTTATTTTAGGAAAATTTCGTAATTCAATTGGTTTTTTGTGTATTTAGAGATTTATTTGTAATTTATCTGTTTATTATCTATAGTAAACAATACAGAAAAATTAATTGAAGTCAATATTGAATCTAATTAAATTTTTTCTCGATTATGATTAAACTTTAAACTAAATGATAAACAGTAATCGAACCATTAATTAAAACAAATTGAATCTTATCTATATTACTAAAAGAAGTACGGATCATAATTATGTTAACTCGGGTTTAAGTTGAATATACCAAAATAGAAGGCAAGAATTGTGATTGAATGTGAACAAAAGTTCTTACAATTGAAGTATAAAATAATTTAAAAAGTTATTGAAGACTGGATTCATTTGCATAAGCTTTATATAGTATTGAGTTTTTACCACAATACATAGATTGATAGATATTGATAGTTAGAAAGCTTAACAATACATTTTAAAGTTAAGTAAATTATTAATATAAAAGTAAAACCCCAGTGAAAAACTATAAAAGGAGGTAATGCTTTTGAATACTCTTATGTACTATTGAGCCTCAATATATAGAACTCATAACAAGAAAGCTTAAAATCATCAGTAGTAAAGAGCACTTTATTAAAAACTATTTCCTCTTTAATAATAATTGATTGAGCTAGGTGATTCTTTTCAATAATAAAGGATTGCTTCTGTATTACTATTCTCTTTATAAACAACATATTCCCACTATTAACAAAGAGCACTTCACTGTTAAAAAGATTTCTTAGCTATTAACAAAGAACTGCGCACGACGGCAGAAAGTACGAATCTATAAACTCGATTTTCTTATTAATTATTCGGAATTATTTTTTCTCCGGCTGTTACAAATACATAATTCCAAACTTTTCTCTCTCTCTCTCTCTCTCTCTCTCTCTCTCTCTCTCTCTCTCTATCT
>JAQFXV010001954.1:0-11671 GCA_034694065.1 Camisia spinifer | reverse complement strand
ATAGAATTATAAAATATACTCAGATTTATTTGAAAGCTTTCGAAATAAATAGAAATTTACAAAATAATCGATTGAAACCGATTTCACAAATTTATACCAATGAAAATTTTACTGATTTTTCATTTTACACGAATTTAATATTTGTCTTTATAGAGATTTTCGAACATTTCGCCATTTGAATATTTTACAAATTATACTTTTATAAACCATTCATTCATCTTATGAAATATGAATTTGTTGAGAAAAGATTATTCAAATTTTCAGTGATAACAACTTGTGTTTGACTCATATCTTAAAGTTATGCAAATACATGAAATTAGTAAAATAAAAACGTATTATAGATGGATTCATATTCTAGTACTGTTACAAAGAACTAACATTCTCATAAGTGATGATGCACATGCTCAAGCATATTGGTGCGAGCAGTGAGCACTTTATTCGAGCTCAATCGCGAGCACTAACAAAAAATTGAAATAATTTTTTAAGTAGTGTAATTAGCTTTTTTCCTTCAAAAAATGTGAAAGAATTAAGTTTATGACTGATAATTAAAGCAAATTCAATAATTCAAACTCTGAATCTGAATAATTAATCAGTTTTCGATTGATTGAAAATTAATGATTAAATTTTGAATTTGAACGATAAAGAAAGCGATGAGTTGTTTTGAAAAATCTATTGAGTGAAAACCCGATTGATTTTCTAGCATTTCAAATTAAAAAGATATTATATGATCCAAGATTTTCGATTTTCTCAGAATTATTTAATCCTTTGTTGCTGTCACCATTTTTAGGAATAATTTTCAGTAATTATGAGATTAAACATTGACAAACAATACGCATGCTGAAGTGCTCGCCCCTTTAGATGAGGCCGAAAGCGAGCTGAGCATAAGCATAAGCACTCATAAGCATTCATCAAAGTGTGAGAGAAACAACTTTTTGATGGATTCTAATCGAAGGATTTAGAAGAGGAAAGAAAGTTTACAATTCAATTTCTCAGTCGTGTAATACATTTGATAAATCAAAAATTTATTAAGTTTGTTACTTTGATTCTAAAACAATAAGTAAAAATATTTTGAACAGAAGATTGAGAATGAAATAAACTAAAGATTCGAAGTCGCCGTTAAAAAGATAAAGAATTCTAAATATAATCAAATAAATTCTATGGACAAGTTATTTCCAAAAAATGATTTTTCTAGAGCTCTCAATTTTATAGATAAAATTCGACAAAATATGGATGAAAATCATATTTTTAAAAAACTTCACTACATTGTATTTGAAACACATTTTATAAACATTTGAGTGAATAGATTGAAATGGATTCGAAACTAATGTAATTAAATTGAGATCATTTATAACCGTATAGATTGGTATAGTTTGCCATTTAAATGAATGGTAATTTATGGTCAGATTAATAAAATAATAGGTATTTATTAAAGTACTCCACAAATATATTTTTTGAAAATATCTCTTTTTAATAATTAAGTTATTAATAAACAAAAATTTAAATTATTGGTTCATTTAAATCAGACTCACCCGCAAAGTCCCAAATGTGTACATCTTTTTGAGAACTATGTATAAAATATAGATTTCCCAATGCCTTAAATCAAGTTTAAAAAAGAGGTTTTATAACTTCTATTTACTTCCAATGTTGTAATTCTTACAGTAAATTTTTCTGTGCAGGTGAAGTCTTCATCGAGAAAAACTCTGACCTCATCGAATTCCATTAGTTCTTCACTTGCCATCAAAGTTCTAATTTTGTGAAATACAAATTCAAATTCATCTCAAAACTTAATTCTAATTTATGTTATTCTTAATTCATAAAACTTATGACTACTTTCAAAATCTTCTCAAATTTATTCTTTTCTTTTATTTATATCCAATTCATAGAATATATTATCATGTTTTTTATGAACTAAAGAATAAGAACATTTATCATTTCGAGCGAATCAGTATTATATAACTTTTTATATATTTCATTGTTTTATTTGTGTCAGAATTTATTTATCCTTTCGAATAAATTGGAAGAAACAAAATGAAAAGTAGTTATATATAATGTTTAATATCTGAGATTTTGGCAAAAAAGTCACTAATGAAAATATTTTGAATAATTTGTTAACCAACATAAGAAAAAAGCGTAGAAACCCATTAGTATTGAAACTTTTTACTCAATCAGATTTAAAACATAATTGAAAATACATATTGAAAAAACTTCATTAGTGACTTTTTTTGGCAAAATCTGTGATATAATGATAACTTTTTTCATTTAATTTATTTAAGCACTGTATTGTTGATTGAGGTTAAACCCATATAATCATGATGTGCATTACAATCATTATGATTACAAGGATTACAAATGATTAAGGCCTCAATTTCTTCTAACTTGTAAACAATCCAACTCTTAAGCACACAAACTATTGAAGATTATTTTCACATAAATTCGGAAACCCATTCTATTATTATCTTCAGGAAATTCAATTATCTCTTCAAAAACAATGAAATAATTACTATTTTTTCCTTAACAAGAAGGTGAAAATTTTGAATACAAATAGATTTTGAAAAGTCTAAAATAATAAGCATTTGAAGAGCTTAAGATTTACAGAAGCCTTTCTGCTTTGCGAATAAATAACCTAACCTAACATAACCTAAACCTAAACCTAAACCTAAACCTAAACCTAAACCTAAACAACTAGTTCTTGTGTTGTGTTTTCAACAAAATCTCTTCTATAGACATATTCTTGACCTGTGAGCGAAAATACCGATTTCAATGAAAATCTGTGGTTTTTGTGCTCAAATCAATTTAATTCGATAAAAATATATTTAAGCCCTCGACAGATATCAACATTAAATAAATGAGCACTTTATTTACTATATATTAAATAGTTATCACAAATTGAAATTATAGTGAATATAAAAATTGGTTTCAATAATATTTGTGTTCATAAGTAAAGAAAAATAGTTTGAAAAATGTTAATCGAAAGATGATTAAAGAGAATTAATTTACATCAAAAAATTGAATTACTATTTACCTAACAAAGTCTTCCACGTGACGCATCGATTCTTCATAGTTTTTACCGCCGACCTCCTTAAGTGATTCAATTTTCATTTAAGTTTACATAAGTTTACATAGACTTTCTCAAGGGAAGCATCTAGAGGGGCTGGTCCCCAATTGGTCCCCATCCAATTTTGCTCAGTCCCCGGTTCCATTTCAATTAAAACTTCGAATTTTATGAATAAATTGCATAAGTCAAAGTCTCAAAAGTATATGAGTGGCCTTAAGTCAAAATCTCGTTGTTTTCTCCTCATTAATGGTTAATTTAAGATAAATAAAAACTTTAAAAAACAAACTTTTGAAATTTTTTGAGTAAAAAATATTTTTTGATCGCAAAATCTAAAAATATTGTCGTTTAAATCCAATAAGTGTTTACCCCCCCCCCTAGATTTAATATTATGAATTAATGGAAAACAACCCCACCCCACACCCCAGTAGAAAATTATGGTTGAGAAAGCCTGGTGTACATTGAATGAAAAATATTTAATACCTGACAGTGAAGTGCTATAAATTTTGGTTTGAGTTTGTTTACGGTCTAAAAAGACAAAAGAAATAAAAATCACAAACACTTTCTTGTATTGAACGCTTTGATCAAATTGATATCTATAAATAATTATTGAAGCAGCGATTGAAGAAACCCTAAAATCGCCGATTCTTTCACATTAATAGAAAATTGTTAGTATTGGAGATTTGAGTAAAACTGTTTGATTTATGACTTTGATTCGTTATATCTAGTGTTGAAAACTTACGGTAAGTTAATAATGATGGTAACTTACGGTAAGTCAGGTAAGTAAATCTCAAGCGTATTTTAAAAATAATTGTAAAATTATGCAAATATTTGGTCTTGACAATCAGGTTAAATTTTTTTCATCGAGTTAACTGGTATTTTATTGTTTTTTGATTCAATATCAATGCTTATGGCAAAAAAGTTTACTAATAAAAAAATTTTTAGTATGGCTTTTAATAATGTGTTAACTAACACAACAAAAATGTGTGGAAGAAACTCACGTTTGAGTTCTTATCAAAACTGTTATTAATCAAAATAATTTTCAACTCAAAGCTCAATGCATCTAAACTTGATAAGTCTTCAACTTTGAAATAAATAGTCATTTTATTTATTGATAAACAACAAAATTATTCGAGTGATAATGTTTTGAACTTTAAGTTTATCATTAATTTTTTGAATATGAGTTGATTACTAATGGGTTTCTACGCTTTCTCATATCGTTGGTTAACTCACTCTTTATAAAAGATATGAAAAAAAAACGAATAGTAAACTTTTTTGCCATAAGCATTATTTTTAAAGAATTTGAATAGAATTCCTTTCGTAAACTCAATTGTGTAGCTTATCAAGGTGAAAAAATTAGCCTTTCGTTTTAAGGTGAAAAAACTGACAATTAAATAATGATTAAATCGACTTTTATTGGATTGAACTTTTATAAACTATTGAATTATTATCAGATATAATAAATGCTTTAATATTCTATAATTCGTTCAAACATTCATCTAATAGTTTAATAAAGAATATTGAATAAAAGGAGCATTAATTGCGTAAAGTATTGACTGATTCTATATTTTAGCCAATAATGAATTAAAAAGTATATGAAGGGTAACTTTGAGTTCAACCGATGAAACGATTATTTTGTTTTTATACTAGAAAAAAGTGGAGCCTTCGGATTCCTCGAACATCAAAGTGAGTCCAAGCTTTGAACTTTTGAAAAACTTGAATAACTTCATACGTAAAAGTAAATCCCAAAACAGATTCACTCAAATTTCAATCGCACGAGTGTTTAAATCAAAGTTTTAAATATTTAAGTGAAACTATATTAACATCAATGGAATCCAAATGAGACCTGAATCGAACCAAAAGTTCTATACAGTGTGTGGTGATATAGTTCTACTTAAACTGCTTTACACTATAAATAATTATTCTAATATTATTTCGAACTTTTATCATAAACTGATATAAATAATGGTAATCAACGGAAACTGCAATACAATAAATAGAGTCAAAAGATGAGATCTTTCTTAAACTGAAATTACATTCATTCGCATTTATATTAAAAAAGAAACTTTTGAAAAATTCAATTCTATTTGAATAGATTTTCAAAGAATTTGCTTACTTAGAGGATAGGATAGAGCCTGAATAGACTCTAATTTGAATTATATTTAATTGAATTCTCACGTATTTTTAGATTTATATAATATCTAGTTTTTAAGAAAAAAATAACAATAATAATTAAACTCAATATTGAATTATATATAATTAAAGCGCACATCAGTTGCTTGTGATCATTGATCAACAGATGTATAACTAATGAAACATAAGTTTGATCTCAATAGAAATGCGATTCAAGTGTTGGACACGAATGTTATTATAATTAGAGATGGTTTTAAATTCCTTCCCTTTAAACAAATGATTAATTGCATTCCGATTGCATTTAGTATTCCATCAGATTTGTTATAATCCAGATTCAAACGAATTATTTTTAAGAAAATAAAGTAAAGATAAAAGTACTTACCATAAGAAACTCTTTAACCCATATCTTGAGTAAGACTTCAGGCTATAATCGAAAAGGAAAAGTACTTCAAAAGTGCTCTAAACTTATATTAATTATTCGTATTTTTTTTATCTTTCTGTAAATCAATTAATGATTGAATGTTTCATTAAATTCACTGTCAGTCAAACATATTTATATGATATGTATATTTATAAAGTACTAAACTTTTCAAAACCAAATTATCTTAAATTTGTCGGAATTTCAGATTTTAAAAATTAAAAAAATTATATTAATAAGTAATACAATATTATAAACTATTTATCATTTACTAAATCAACTTTTTCTTCAATATTTTTAAAGATATACTAAAAGGAATGTATGAAAAAACTCATGAAAACTGTTCATCAACTTTAATGAATAATATTTTAAAAGTTTTGATTTAAATTCGAGACAATTGAGCAAAAAATGAAAACTGCAATTATTGAAGTTGAGAAACATTATATTTACTAATAATTAATGTTTTATATTATATAATATTTTATATAATATTATCCAAACTCTACTTTTTGTAAAATTTGTTGAATAACTTGTAGGCAAACATTTGTCGCAAACATAAGTTCTAAATATAAACAATTAATCAAAAATTGCATTAAAGATATAATTAGTGTTTTTGAACAATAATGTTGTGTTAAATTTATTGGAAAAATGATAATTCTTTGCTATCGATTAAACTCAGATTTACTCAATTATTGCATAAATTTTCAAACTTTAATCTAAATAATTTCGAATACAAATTAATTAAATTCAAACTCTTTTGAGGTTAAATAAAATGCCTGAAGAGATGATTAAAGTAAGAAAAATTTAAAGAATAACTTGAATATAATAATTAAATGATAGATGACTTACATCTTCAAAGATTGATCCGACGTTTGCGGTGATCAATAAGACTGGAGTCGCCATCACTTATGTTTCCAATTATTCCCAACAATTAATCTTCAATTCAAAGCTTCAGTAATACAAAAATCGAAAATTTGAGTCAATTATTGAGTCGAATCAAATTTCAAAACACTTGATATCAAACACGATGAAAATCCAATTAACGGTGTTTTCTATTATTATTAAATTCAATATTAAAGTGAATCGATTTTTTTTAATATAAAATGCATATAAATTGACATAATTGTGATGCAAAACAATAATTATAACTGATTTTAGGTTAAGTTTAAAGGGAAGACATAATAGTTTAATTGTTAATCAGTAAAAGATTAAGTCTTATTAATCCATAAATCAATGCTTTGATTGATTTTGAAGAGCATTTGGATATTAAGGCATCACTTCTTTTGGTTCAATTCAATCTCAATATTAGTTCAATATTTATAAGAATTTATATTTAACTAATTTATTAATATTTTAATAAATATTCATAAATAGCACAAAATATTATTTCAAATAATGGAATCAAATATATGATAAATGAATGCAAAACTTTTGTATTAAACCATAGAAAATGAGAGTCTATTGAGTTTAGGATGCATTTGATGTTCAAGTGATAAATAATTCACAAAAATCAGAAGCACTGAAAGTAAAGTCTTGTTTTCTTAAGACTAACAAAATTCAAATGTCACAAAAATCAGTGAAGAAAAGCTTTAGACTATATTCACGATTACTATTGACTAAAGGCTATGCTTTGCTATACATTAATGTTATGTTATATTAAGTTATATTTCATTTTCACTGTTTTCCTACGAGTTTGAAATGCTGTTGAGGAACACATTGAACGCAACTCTAACTTTCGACCAGTCATGGGCAAGGTATAGGTTTGCTATGGGTGTAAACCCCCCTTCCCTATGATTTTCAGAAATAAAAAAAGTAATACTTAGTCTTCCCTATTCGGAAAAATTAGTGCTTCTTTTTTTCATGAAAATTAAGTAAATTTACAAATGAATTTGAAAATTTGATCATTTTTTGCCGCTAAATGATTATATTTTTCTATTTTCTGTGTGATTTTAGTCAAATGTATGAAAATTATCGAAAAAATTCGGATAATTTTTTTGGTCTCAATTTCTGAAAAAATTGTCTTTTAAATCCGATGAGTTTTGAAACCTCTCCTGAAATTTGGGAAATCCGGAATCGGCACCCCCACCAACAAAGGCTTGAACCTTGCCCATGTCTGCTTTCGAAGTTTGACGTCAATTGAACGTCATTTGGGCGTTAGTTTTATTCATATTATTCATACCAATACATATCTATCTATACAATAACTATATAATACCAAATACTAAACTTAAAACAAATCCTCGTTTATTAACTATTTTACTCTTATCTAAAGAGAACAACTTATAAATAAGTAAATCTGTGAGAACTTATTTTTTTGAGAACAATTATTGTATTGCAAAATATTAATTTGAGATTACAATGAAGACTATAATTCTCTTTTTCTATGCATTCTCTGTACCCAATACTATGTATGCACTTTTGAATCAAAGGATAGCAGGTTTTTTCAGAACTAAATTTTCGTAACCATTTTTTTGATTTATTAAAACTTAAATTAAGTGTTATTTTAACATTATTTTGAACCTGTTTTTGCGATGAGAATTAAATTCATTAAAGAATTTTGTAATGTGTCTTCTCATGAGCCAGAATTTCAAAAGTCAGAATTTCTTTAGTTACCGGTTTGTTGAATCCAATTGAAAGACTACTTATAATTAGTTTCTATCTTAGATAAATTGCATTCATTAATTCGATACAATTCGAAACTTAGAAATTCAAAGCTCCGAAATTAACAACTATGAAAGTGGAATTATTTTCATGAAATACAGATCGAATGAAAGCCCAATATTTGATAGGTTAATCATTAATTCAATAATTTTACCAAATTTAAAAATTGGATAATTTCTCATTTCCATTATAAGAGAACCGGAGATTATAGATATAAACAGGTTTTTGAAGTTTTGAATTTCGAATTACTGTATGCACAAACTTTAAAAAATTTCTAGTGAAAAGGATAGATCAGTGATCGGCAAGTGGCGGCCCACGGGCGGCCCATTGAGTCATTTTTTATGGCCCTTCTCAACATTTTAAATTCAAGTTTTTTTAGGTTTTTAGCAAGAATTCTGTGAAATGATACATCAATTTGGATAAAATCTAGCTTAAAGTTCAACATTTTTGATAATTTTTCCTTCTGCGGCCCCCCGGTTGGACTTTTTTAGGTTTCTGGCCCTTAAGTTGGAATGAGTTGCCGATCACTGGGATAGATGAAAAAGAAAACTTTTCACCTTTTCCCATTTTCTTTGGGCACAATTCTACAGTATCTGTATTCATATCACTTTTCGAAATAAATCAAAAAGAAAATATTTCAATAATAAAAGAATTAATTTAACAGGTCTAATGATAAAATCGATTTAGCACTAACTATACTCCAATTTATTGATGCCATACTAAGTTAGTAACGTATCTCATAAACTAAATTATTAAACGTCAAAATTCAGTTTGAATTTCTCATCGTTTCGACTTCCTATTGGAAATCATTACTTAGATTTCTCATAATTTATCTTTAATTTGAGTTTTGAAATTAAACATTATTTCTTACATCAAATTTAATGTTAATTACTATAGTTATTAATTCTTATCTAATTAATCATTTATGAACAGCTAAACACTTGACTATCTATAATATGTGTTTGAATTTGTCATTGTTTTAAAAATTACAAATAAAAATATCAATTATTATAACTTATTTTTCAATTTAAGACTTGATTTGCAACGTATTTCTTTGTAAAGAAAGAATACATTATAATAATTAATTTATAACGAAGCAAAAGATTATCTTCGGAATAATAAAATAAAGAAACTTTGAAACACTTTTTAACTCGAATTGCAGAATAATCGAGTATATAGTTTTGCAAAGATTCCATGCGTTTGTGCGGCTCGTTGTCAGTAAAGTGCTCTCTATTAATAATGATACTCGAATTTTATAATGATATAGAATCATAATGTTAATAAAGGAGAATAGAATTATCATCTAGTTATAATTGTTGTTAATCATTTGATAATAATTTAGAAACATTCTGTTGTTTATCAAGAAGAATAGAATTATCACCTAGTACATCTGTTATTAATACAGGGAATATATCTACCTTTGATATACAATTTTAGCCTACATAAGAAGTTTTTTCTGATCAAAACTGTAGATGCATTCGATTATTAATAAAGAGGAATATAATTATGACCTAGCTATATTTGTTGTTAATAAAGGGAAGATATCAAATAATGATTCAGAAACATTCTGTTGTTAATGAAGTGGAATAGAATTATCGCCATGTTTAATGTGTTCTTAGTATAGGGAATATAGAGAGATTTGAAAGTCATAAGAATCAACAATGAAGATGAAAATTCCATATAATAGAGCCATAAAATTCAATAGTGATGGAAATTCAATAAAATAGAATACTTTAAGCCATTAAAATCAATAATGACGATCAATATTTAATATTATAGACTATTGAAATTCATAGGAATCAATAAAGAAGTTGTGAATTCAATGATATATCAATAGTTAAAATTCAATAATATTACAAGTACTGTACAGTACACTACTGTACTGTACAGTTAAAAAGGAAAAAATCTTAAAGCTTGTTTATTAACATTTTCTTCTGACAAATGCAGTTCATTTTGTGGACAATTAGAAAAAAAACTTATATTCAAACATACATATAGATTAGAAGTGGAAATATGTCTCAAAAGCCAAATTCAAACCCATTCAACTTTTCCGTCTTTTAGTCCAACACACCCTAACTCGACCTTTTTAGTTGCAGTCTTGACCAGAGCCGGTTGCAGTCCATTTACAATATAAACTGTAATTCGAATTATAGCACAAATACAATCTCATTTATAAGTTTGGTCTTTAGATTAATACGAGTTCTTCTGTAATAATATTCATTGATGAGAGTTTTGGAAGAATAAAAAAATTGAAACTTAAAAGTAAATATTAAGTGAAATGCATACTCGACTCGTTTAGAATTTAGTTACAGTAAAGGTTAGTTTTATACTATTGAGTTTCACAAAAACAATGTAAATAATACTAATAATTGCTATTTTGTTTGTATTAAAAAAAAACTGATCGATTTTTTCGAGTGTACGACTTGAGGACTGATAAAATTTGATTTATTCTTATCATTAGAAACATATCTAAAACTAGTATTATATTTAACTGATTCCCGGGAATTCTTATTGTATAATAATTGAGTTACAGTGAGTTAAGTCACTGATAAATTAAGGATAAAATTTTGGAAAAACACTCCAAGTTCTAATCAAATCGAATGTGGATCACAAGAAAGCGATAAAAATATCGGATGGATTATGCTTTTAATTTAATACTATGTGTAAAACTCATTTTCAAAATTAACTTATACAAAAGAAATTAATTTTTTCTTCTCTAAGTCTAGCCCGGAATCAACAACAATGTACGTTAAAACCAGTGTTTCTCAAGGGGAGGGTCTAGAACCCCCCTTTTGGAATTTTGAGAAATCGAGGTCTTTCGCTTCTTGAAAATGTTTTTAATTTCGATGTCTAGCTTTCACTTTTTAGAATAAATTATAGTTTCGCTTTCAGTCAGCTTTTATACTGAAAAATGATGTTATTTGTCTTTTCTATCGATTAATAATGTATTTTAAGTGATTCTTATTTATTATTCAACTTAAATTTGTATATTTGGCAGTATTAAGGATTAAATTCAATTGATTTCTTTTTTTGAATTTCCTACAAATTTACTTTTGCTACGCTTTTTCATCTTTCATTTAGCTTTCTTTCACTTTTCAAAATTCAGTTTCATTTCGCTGTCTTTCGCTTTATTTCACAAATTTTTTGTATTTCTCTTTTAATTTCGCTTTAATTTTTGAAAAGGGAAACATGACTGATGATAATGCCTATTCAAAATATTCAATGCAAATATTTGAGTTGTGAGGCATTTTAGTAATTTGAATTATTTCTTCAGATCACACAATATTAAAGCGCTATTTACATAATGCCAGACGCGTTTCAGCTGTGTCTGTGACCAACAAAAGTGATTTCAACTATAAACAGAACAAGATATGTAACAGGAGATCAACTGCATAGTGAAGAACACA
>JAQFXV010001953.1:0-11671 GCA_034694065.1 Camisia spinifer | reverse complement strand
ATAAGTTGAAACTTTTCATACACTCAAGTATATATTTTATTTTGCGAAAAAATGAACTTCTTTTTTGACTTTAATAGGACTTGACTTTTTGACTTTTGACTTTTTGAGCTTTTAATTTCAATTTCAGTTTAATCCGAGTATAATGAATGTTAATGTATGAGAAAAAACGCAATTTTGCAACTCATTGAACTTATGGAACAATCAGTCCTATTAAAAGTAATAAAAGTTGGTCAGAAAAGTCGATTCGTTTGATTGTTTTCCTATTACATTTTTTTAAACTTTTTACAAATGAGTTGTATTTAGATGATTCGAAACATTACTAAACATTTTAATTGTATTAAACTCTGAACCAATATTAAGGCTAATACTATTGATAGAAAAGACCTTTTTCATTCTACAGCATAGTCAGAAATTGAAACTATAAATAGTGTTTTATTATAATATTTGAATCATTGATAAATCATTGATGAATATTTGAATCATCATAAGATTCTGATTCAAGGATGATATGACTCTAACATATTAATCATGCCTAAACATTTCTTAAATTTACTTTGAGTGCAAATTTTCAGTTATACAATTGTAACGATTGCTTAGAATTCGATAATTATGTTTCTCTTCATTTCGGCTGTTGTTTTGTTTTTATCATCGATAAGTTGCGATCCAATACTCAAATTATCCGAAAATGAATCCAATTTGACAGAAATAAGACAATTAGCAAATGATACTGATTTGAATGATTCAAACCTATTGAATGAAACGGTATTTGAAAGGAGAACATTAACTCTGTTTACAATACAACAGATATGGCTCGCAAAGGGAGAGATGAAAGTTGCATTCTTGAAGCTTATAATTTACAAATTGAAAATCATGATTAGACTCGTTTCTCAAATATTTGGCCTAAAGCCTATTCAAATTGATCCATACGATGTCAATGATAATCAAGTTATTAATCCGAATATGAGTCCATCGAATCAATATAATTACGTGAATCGCAATCAACGGAATGATCAATATTATGATCAAAATAATGTTTACGATATGAATGATTTGAAGTTTCATCTAATGCCAGAAGATTTTAATGCCAGAGGAAGACGTTCTATTAAGATAATCATTGATTGGATTCTTAGATTAGGCCATAAACTTCTTAAAATTTTCGAACTTTGATTAATTATATCCTAAATTGAATTCATATGTTTTGCAGATTTTCCTATTTTTTGCTTTCAAACCTTATTTATTCAATAATTTGATTAATATTTCGAATCGTTTAAATTTGAAACTTATTAAAAGGCTATCTTGAATAGGTTTTTTCAAGTTATTATTTTACATTATTTATTTTACCGGTACTGGTATTTTAGTTATTTCGCATTTGAAGACTTCATTTGCTATTATTTTTAATAATCATAAAAGACATGTAAACTTGAAGTTCAAATTATCTCTTTTTTGTAAATTTTGTGAAGAATAAAGTTTATTATTTTGTGATAATAATAGTCATAATCAGATTTTTTAAAGTGAATGCCAAAGTATTTGTTAATTGAAAAATCCATTTTTAATAAAGATTGAGAAAGCATTTGATTAATTAATATTTTCAATAGCAAGATGAAAACTTTGTGGTCGCGGCTCTGTTTGGGGCCATAGAAGATGGGAATTTAACTGCCATTCAAGAGTTGTTTTCGATGTCAAATATTGATGCGAACCAATGCAATCGGGTTTGTTGTCTAATCAACTCATTATTTGTTATGTCCGGATATTGGATAATAATTATTTTATTTTATAATCCATAGCACGGAGAATCACTTCTGCATTATTGTTCAGGTTTAGGACATTTAGAAATTTTAAAATTTTTACACTTAAAAGGTGCTAATATTAACCTTATCGATGACGTAAGTTTTAGAACCATAAGAATTGTTTAACTGAATTATGTTTGTGCTAATTGTTGGCAATTTAATGATTATATAGCGCGGTGATTCTATAGTCCATTGGGCTGCACGACAAAATCATCCCTCTATTATTCGATATTTTTACGATAATTCATCAAATGTCGATCAAACCAACAAAGTATATATTACCAAATAAGTCGTGAGTTTATAAATCATAAAAT
Source organism: Camisia spinifer (assembly GCA_034694065.1). Taxonomy (NCBI): domain Eukaryota; kingdom Metazoa; phylum Arthropoda; class Arachnida; order Sarcoptiformes; family Camisiidae; genus Camisia; species Camisia spinifer. Next base: position 9,570 of record JAQFXV010001953.1, on the reverse strand, counting down.
ATTCCTTGTATTCCAGAATTTGGAAACTCCTCTACACGTTGCAGCTCGTTATGGACACGTTGAGTCAATTGAACAATTATGCAAATGTGGAGCTAATGTCAATGCAGTCGATGAGGTTGTTATTTGATTGAAAATCTCATGTTAAGTAAAGTTATAACAAAGCTATTCTTATATATTGATAGCATGGTGAGACTCCGACCCTTATTTCTGTATGGCATGGATTTCCTAAAATAGTTCATATACTCGGAGAAATAGGAGCAAAAACTGATATCAGAAATAAGGTATATATAACCAAACAAATTATAATAACAGTTTTAAAGAACATCTTATTCTATAGGAGGGCGAAACTGCTCTTCATGTGGCGTCTGCGAGGGGTCATATCGAATGCGTTCGATGTCTTTTGGAAGCGGGCGCCAGAACTGACGTCAGAAATAAGGTAAGAAATTATAAACTAACTGAGGTTAGTAGGGGTTCACTTAAATTCAGAGCCATTTAGTTTAGCACAAGCCTAAGAAAACGAAAACTAATGAAATCATAACTCTTAATCAAATGACTGAGTTATTTAAATGAAGTATTTCCTAAATATTTAATTAAGTTACTCATAAAATGCATTTACAGTAATGATCAATACAAACATAGATATAAAAAATTGAGAAAAATTCAAATCAGCATTTAATAGGATCTGAATAAGTCTAATACTAAGTAAGAAAATTGATAAAACTTAATTGCAATGAACTGATCAACAGAACAATTATACTGCACTACATTTGTCACTAAAACGACAACACGTTGGCGTCGCTTTACTACTACTTCGTGCCGGTTCTGATTTTGAGGCAGCTGATGATCACGGAGAGAGACCTATTCATTATGCGGCCCGATCTAACCTCTTACAAATATGTCAAACACTCTGTTCTTCTGGATGTAATGTCAATGTCGCCAATAAGTCTGGTTTATATCCTCTACATTTGGGTATATTTATTAAAATTACAATTTAAGACAATTCAACTTAATTTTAATTTAATTAAATAGCGGCAAAGAATGGTCACATTGAGATAGTTCGGTGTCTATGTCTGGCTGGAAGTATAGTCGATCAGAAAAATCGTGACGCTATTATTCCTCAAATATGTGCTATCGCTCAAAGTCATAATGAAATCGCAGAATTATTGACACGATTAAGAAATGAACAAATGAAGGATGAATTCGTTGCACAATTAGTTGCCAGTTCTCAACCCATACAACGCGTCAAATTAAAAATATTCGGTCACTCGAGCTCTGGAAAATCAACTTTAATCGAGTCACTAAAGTGTGGATACTTTAGCAGTTGGTTTAGAAGATCATCAAAATCTTTAAATCATTCACAGCCAAAAAAATCCAGTGAAGGCCCACTTACACCACAGGGCGACCCCTCGACCCCTACCAGTACTCAATTAGAATTTATTTATAATTATACAAACAATCGCGAAAACAGTACGATTGGAATCGATTGTCAACAGGTCACCATTCCTGGTGTCGGAGATATGAGTGTTTGGGAATTCAGTGGACATGAATCATACTTTCAATTATACGATCATTTTATTGGTAATACAAATAGTTTACACGCAATTGTATTCCGTTTATGTGATCCGATCGAAGTTCAAATTCATAGTGTTATGTTTTGGCTGTATTTCCTTCAAAGTCGAACTCCTGTTTACGAACCATTGACTTATTGTGGAAAAAGCAATAGACCCGCAAAAGTTATAATAATTGCCACACATGCGGATGTCGTCAATTCAAGCAGTGATGAAACCAAATCCAATCTCAAGACCCTTATGCAAACTGTTAACAATTGTTTTAAAGATATCTTTGATATTCACGATTCCGTTTTTATGATGGACGCCAATGCTGTCGGATCTCCAGCTATGAAACAATTGAAACAGTATTTAAATTCTATGAAATCAGTTGTTCTTCAAGGAATACCATTATCAACAGGTTTTCTCGATGCTGTCATGACGTATCTTAATATTTGTCGTAAAGCATCGGCTAATTTTCCAGTACTCTCTTGGCATCAATTCAAAGAAATCATAAGATCACAAATTAATCCATTAGCAAGTGATGAACATTTGAAAGAATTAATACAACAGTTGCAAGTGATGGGAGAGATATTGTATTTAAGGGGAAGAACTGAAAACAGTCAAGACTTAATAATTTTGAATCCTCGATGGCTTACAGTAGAAGTAATCGGATATCTTTTGAGTCATGAATATATTTGCAAAAGTCGTATGTCTGGAACATATTCTATAGATGACATTCAACTAGAATTTCCAGAAACAGATGCACTCGATTTGCTTCAAGTTCTAGAATCGATATCAGTTTGTGCACAATGTGATTACGAGGGAGACATCGAATATGAATTTCCCTGTTTTACCTTAAAAGAAGCATTTGATGACATTTGGGACAAAAATAACATCAGATATAGTAATGCTGTCTATTGTGGTCTTCGAATTCAATGTGGAAAACATGTCCCAAACGGTCAATTGCTTTTATGTATATTTCCGCGATTACAGATTGCATTAAGACATGCCATAAAAGGACATCCAGATTATGATGTCTGCGAATTATATCAATGGTTCAAAGGAAGTAAACTCAGTATCGGTCCCATAGAAGCCATTATAACTTCTAATTCAATCAATGAAGCGATTGAAATGAAAGTTCGCGGACCCGTTGAAATGAGAATCGACTGCTTTCTCTTTATGGAAGACATGCTCAACATTTTGGAATCAACTCTATCCGAGATCTGTCCCGGATTTATATTCGAAAGGCATTACTTGTCTCCCTCACAGCTAAAAGAACATAAAGATCACTTTTCTTCATACTCTTCTTATTCAATCTTTAAAGCTTTGCTCTCAGTTGAAAACGAGTTAGTTCTTCACCAGAAACTCAAAAGTACAGATTCTCTCAGAGAAGAAATGATTGCAGACATAATTTCTTTTGGTATTTTTGATCTCAATTCTATTATGAGAGCCGCGAAATTTCGGTCAATCACTCCTTTCACTAGTTATATGACTTCTAACATGTCTTTGCCATCTTTTAATCCTTCAGAAGGCGGTCCGATGTTAGTCGCGAACTTGCATTCTTCTAATCTATCTTTATTGACAAAACAGAGGTTATGTTCAGTATTAGATCCGCCGGAATCGATAGGTCGTGACTGGTGTATGTTTGGTATACTCTTAGGAATGACCGACAAATTGCCAAAATTAGATCCCGGAACTAATGCACAATTGAGCCCAACCTCAAGAGTTATTGATGAATGTGTTCGAGAGAGTACGTGTACTATTGGAGTATTAGTCAAAAAATTGGAGGAATTGGCGCGAAATGACGCCATTGAAGTGATTCTAGAAACTGGACCTCTTTTGAGGATATTTCCACTGTCTTCACAGCCAGAGGACTGTTTACCCTATAATGACGAAAGCGGTGCAATCAGTAGTGGTGTTAGCAGTGGTTCACACACTTCCAGTTCTAATTTGTCGCGTTAATTATCATAATTATTATTTATATATTTAGTTATTTTTATAACTTATAAGTCATTATCCAATCAAAACTCCAATCATAAGTATTATTGATATATTAATATATTTTTATATAATTTATATTTTCATATTCTATATATATTTTCGTTTTGTAACTGATTTGTGTAAAAATTAAGTCAAAGTGTGCCATAAAATGTGTTATAATTTAATAAATAAATAAATGAATAGACATTTATATTGAAACTAAATTAATATTAATAATGAGAAGCATTTTGAATACAAGAAAATTAAGAGATAATTAAGTTGTAAACTATAAATGATTGACAACTAATGAGACAATAATTTAACCCCATCTGTAATGAGCATAAGCTTTATTTGCTTCGCACTGTCGATGCATATCCTGTTTCTTCTTAACAACTTTTCCCTCATTATAAAAGGCGTCAATCAGTTCTTTAGCCATCGCTTCCGGAAAGAACATTTTTCTTGGTTTAGGTCTATCTCTGACAGTATGTATTATCCATCTTATGGCTAATATTTCTGAATCATAACTAGTGAGAGGAAACGGGACCTGATATGTAGCGCCACCTCTTTTAATGGGACGCGTTATCAATAGTGGCCGACAATTATCTACTGCTTTATGAAATATTACCAATGGATTACATTCTATCGACGACTTCTGTTGAGGATCTTCTGCGTTATTGTATTTTTGAATTTGTGTTCTTTTAATGATAGCAAATGTTTCTCTCATTAATTCTCTAATAATAGCTTTTTTCCCCTTAACAATTCCCATATTTGTAAATGTCATCAATCTTTTGTCGAAGAATACCGAACAAACTTCATAAGAAAGCGCGGCTCTCATTGGTTTAAACGCAAATTCTTTCAATTCACCACTTTTTTCAAGTTCTTCTAATTCTTTTTTATCAGTAATTGGTCTCAAATAGTTTGGATTCCATTGAGACAAATGTCTGGTTTGCATATAATATAAACTTCTTATACTTTGTTTCACTATTGAATTCATTGATTCACTAATTAATGCCATTTTATTATTTATATTTAACTTTAATTTCAGCGAAAATTTCAAATATATTTACTGTACTCTTATTTTTTTGATGAAAATATTTAAAAACATTGAATGCATTCATATATTTAAACACTATTCCAAACAACAATAACGTCATTACAAATAACATTTCCCTTTTATGAATATATCTATAAATCGTGTATAATTGCAATAATTTAATGTATAATTAATAAAAGCTTAAATATTAGTTTGCTTTTGTAATTCGTAATCCTTTTTTTCGATGAATACCAGACATGGGCAAAGTTTAAGCCTTTTGTGTGGGGAAAGTGTCGGATTTCGGACCGGAGTTCAAAACTCATCGGATTCAAAATAATTTGTTTAGAATTTTTTTTCCCGAGAATATTCATAAATTAATTTACTTGAAAGTATAAAAAAATTTGGAAATGATCCATTTTTTCAGTTATTTGATTTTTATGAAAAATTTTCGAACTAAGTACTTATTTTTCGAAATTCCATAAGTAATCAGAGGACCAGCACTGCTTTTTGAATTCCAAAAAATCTTGGAGGTGTAAACTCATAGCAGACCCTTTCCCATGATTGATAAAAACTTATATAACTTATTAATAAGTTTTCTTTCATTTTGTTCCAGGCATTGTCTTTAGTTTTAAACTAGTTTTAGTATTACTAACATTTGATACATCAGTATTGAAAGCGATTAATTAACAGATTTTTTTGTGCGCTGAATCTTATTTAAATCTGAATGCTTACCATGTTTACGCTCAAGGGCTAAATTTCATAGATGAGAGAGTATAATATTGTGTCTCGAATATCGATTAAAGCACAATTTTTGATTAAAAATAAATTGTTCGAAAAATAGATTCATTTAGGATAGTCCTCATCATTAAAAACCTCTTCGGATTTTAATTTTTCACTAATAGGTGATGCTGTACACCATACTATGCAAAACTTCGGTATTTTTGGAAGCTTCAAAAATTACCCAATTTTTATATGCATTTTGCATTAATATTGATCTCAGACTTTATTTTTATTGATTTGGGAATTAGTGAAAACTCATTGAATATCTTTAAGAGTGGATTAAATATAAAATGGTAGACAAATTCAATTTTACAATTAATCTATAATCTGTCTTCTTTTCTACAAATTGTATTGTATATGAAATATTAAATTTATTGGTTCGAAAATTTGAAATAAAATATAACTTGAAAATAAATTGATTTTTCAATCTCTTCAAACTTTATTGAATTTTGGTTTCAAATGTTTTAAATCTTTAATTTTTTGTTTGGAATATTGGATGTGAAAAATATTTGATTATTATTGATTAAACCAACTGAAAAAGTCTTTAAAAAATCCTGAAATTGAAAGATTTAGTTAATCATATATAATAATAACTAATAAATTTGAGTTAACCTGAGTATCCTTCATATTTACATTCTTGTTGAAGAGTCGCGCCTTCGAAGTCATACATTGTTTTAGTATCGGGCGGACAATGAAAACAAGACGACTGTCCAAAGTATGGGTTATAAGTATTTATGGGACAAGTAATGCACTGTTCAGATTCGTATGGCTTGTAATGTCCTGAATGACACGGACCTCAATTCAGATTTAATGACCATTAATATGGATAAGAATTTTTGAATAATTATTTGATATGAACACTCACGACATTGATTTTTTCCAAAATAATATCCTTCCGGACAATGATAAGAAGGCTTAGCTCTGATTGTAATGTTTCGAATATCGATTTCGATCAAATCATTTGATCCTTTTTTTAGGTCATTTTCGGCCAATTTTAGCAAATTTTTGATTTTTTTCAAATCCTTTTTGAGACTATGACTTAACACTTCTTTACTAAGAGAACAGTTAGTTTTGTGGCATTTATTTCTTGATATTAAATTCATTCTGATTTCGCATTTTGTGAGCTTTGAATTCGAATCGAATTGACACAAAACATTTTTTTCATTGAATTCAACATTATTTTCAAATTGATGTCTCTTTTTTGACAGCAAATCCTCGATCAGAATATATATTTGTTCGTTAACTATAGTTTTAAACTTTGCATAAAGTGTAATGAAAATAATTGCCTTCAATGTTGAGAGTGACGGATGTTTTGTAACTAATAAACAATTAATTGGTTATTAAGTATATAAAAATATATTATTTTTACCTTCAATTAAATGAAGCCTATATTTAGTCCTTTTTAACGGATTTGTAGTTTGTGTGGATTTTTCAACAAATTGTAATTCACACGAATAATATCCACTCACTTCTGATCTCGCATTTTCAATAAACATCGAATGGACTCCATCTATGACAAGGACTGAAGGATTGGGACTGAAGGATGAAATTTTGTTTTGATAATGATTATATGGATCAACGCTCTCTTCTGTAATGTTATACCAATCACTTTTGATTATATTTTCAGGAAGTTCTTTCGGTGGTAAGCAATTGACTTCCACTGATTTTCCCTCTTCTATAAGAACTAAATTATTGTAACCTAAGTAAAAATGGAATATTAAGATCTGCTTAGAATCACATTCAAATCAACAAATATCTAGAATCTTTGCAATGCATACCCAACTCATAACATAAAATACTCGAAAATAGTTGGAAAACAAACAAAACCAAAACCAAAAATTTCATTCTAGAGTTTTAAAAAATTATATTACGAATTCTTACAAAATTTCAATCTTTAATGTTCAAAATGAAAAAAATCGTTCAACTGGTGAAACGCACGCATAACAATCAAATATGTTGTTAATCAACCCATTTATTAATTTGAAGAATTCAATAAAAATAGATTCATTGAATGGATAGGAAAAAAAGTTTGAAAGACTGGGGAATATTTTTGGCTTTAAAGTTTAATTATGATTCAAAATTGCTGACATTTTTTACTCTCAATTGCACTGAAATCTAAAAATTTATGTTGAATTTAAATTGAAAATTTACTTATAATGATTAGAACTTAGTATTGGATTAGAATAATATATCTTAATTGTGCTAAAAGTTTTCGATCTTCCCTAAGATAATCTTTAGAGCAATAATTGAATGCATAGCAAAAATTACTTTGAGTGCATGAATATAAGTACGGAATATGATTATCAACTTAGTATTAAATTATAGTCTAAATGCAAATGATTCTTCTTAAGCCCTTTTAATAATCATCAGATAATGAGATGTAATTTATACTTTGCCAATACTTTGATGAGACATGACTTTATTTTTGATAGCATGAATTATTTTAATCAAAATGACTCGCAGCAACTATCGTGTTCAAATTGAATAAAACTCAAGTTACCTCATCCTTATTGAACTACCCATAGTTAATAAGATTCAGTCTCAAGTTTGTCGAACCACTTTATTTCCAAAATTTCAGACTTAAGTGGCAAAGAACTTATTCAAAAAGATGAATAAACTATATCAAGCCTTCAAATACTTTCGATTCGAGACATTTTCCATCTGAATATTTTAGCGATTGCTTTAAGCGAAATGTTTTCTTCTTTCTAATCCAGGTTGAGATAATTGATTGCTTTAGATTTTGAGAATTACTATTATTGATAGCTATAGATTAACAAAGATTTAATTGCAAATTAAATGAAAGGATTAAGACAGTGTTGACATACAGTAAGTTAACCATGAAATGAATGAGGGTCAAGACTATTGCTATTTAAAAGAAGCATTTTAAGAATCATAAGAAAGTACAGAATGTCAAGTTTTTCGAATTCAGTTCTCAATTTTGATTAATTATAGAATTTTTTCATAATTTATTTTTTATTGCTTTGTCGTTTCCAAAAATAAAGGACTGATGTTAAAGACTTCACTTCACAGAGTTATCCGAAACTATTGAACTCATACTGTTTTTTCTTAACGGACATTTGATGTGTTAAATCGAAATAGTTTAACATCATTTTTAATGCGCAATCGATAACAAATATGAATGAATTCTACATTTTTTAATATACTGCAAAACAAAACAATAAAATTGTTTGGATTTTGGAAATATAATGCAATCGGCGCCTAATTTCCTATAATAAACTTGAGCTCAAATGCCAGAGTTGGCAACTAATGTCGGTCTCTTCTCTTTTGCTCCAATGATATAATATTGATATTCATAACAACTGTATTGTAATCTGCAAATCAATAAAAAATATGTCAAAATCAATAAATTGTGGAAATTAAAAGTAATCTTATTGCAATTCTTTCTGATACAGAAACCCTTACTCTAACTCTATTATTAAATAATACCTGTAGAGGTACTGACTGTAACATTAGTTGCAAAGTTATTATACTTTACATTAACGAAAGAGTTATTTGATTTATGTAAAAATATTCCAAGTCTGACTGGAGTCAGACTTCAAACAAGTCGACAGCCAAGATATCAAATTCATTGATAGCTTAAAACAGGAATTCAGTTTGCGTACCCCTCGGGTGCATGTCTTGGTGCCACTCCATAGGAATCGGAGATTGAAACTAAAATTAAATCCCAATTTATAATTTGAATTTGAATCTAATTAAAGTTTTTAAAAATGGGATGAAAATTCATTGCAAAGTAATGAAAACTCACTGCAACCAATTTATATGAGACCCGATTTCAAATTGAAAGGCTTGCTTGAGTTACTCATTTGATGCAGCATTCTAAACTTAAATTCAATGTTTAATCAACTTAAAAGATAAATAATTGGCAAATAAATACTATATCATAAAACTTTTCATAACTCTTTTTCTCTCCAAAGTGAAAAACAATAATCCATGAAATAGACTTCACTCTCATCCAGTGTTGCCAACCGTCCAGTTTTGGAAAACTCAGCCAACTGGACACTTGTTGATTGGTTTTGCTGACAATTATGGCAAAATTCTTAATATAAATTTTGAAACAAATTTCTTGTTTCTTTCTCTCGATCAAAACTTCAAAACTGTAGATAAAATTTTCGATATAATGTTTAATTTCAAAACAAGTATTTTAAAGGATGTATAAAAATAGAACCGCATTTATTTACTTATTATTGATAATAAAAAATAGCTCAA
>JAQFXV010001952.1:0-11673 GCA_034694065.1 Camisia spinifer | reverse complement strand
CGTAAAGCAATTGCTAAATAGTCTAAAAATGTTTTTGAATCACTCATCACTGCACTTAAACTTGAAATTAAAATATAGGAAACTAAAAAATATATCCAAATCTCTAAACTGAATATTTTCAATAAATGAAATAATGATTCAATTGCTTTTCTCGATGAAAGAATGCTAATCATTGAAAAATCCCCAATTGGTCGCGATAATTGTGAGTATTTCGAAACATTAGTCATTAAGATACTGATCGGTGGAAATGGAGTCAATATTAAGTTAGTTTGTCTGTTGTCCATCATTGCAAAGTCTTCGCTATACTCTCCGGTTGGAGTTTTGAAATAAGTTAAGCTAAATGTATAAAACATCATCAAATTTTCAATACTTTATTGCCTTTTTTGACTCACTTTGACTTCAATTTCTTGGATATTTCAATAACTAATCCAAGAAGTGGTCCACATATGAATGCTGTCTCATTGCTTACCTTCAAGTCGATGAATGGCTGCCAAAATTCTGCTGAAAAATTTAAACTTTGTGTATTGTTATAAACCATATGCTTATCCATTGAAACCGGAATTCCTGAAGTAAAGTTTTGGCAAAATCTGTTTCTCATTTTTACAAATTGTGAATTAAATGAGTTCCTTATTTATCAACAAATATAACAAATTATCAAAAAAACTCAAACTTGCTTTCTATTAAATGATAGTTATATTGAATTTCAATATTTCATTCACAAATAATAATTTTTATTCTCGTTCTGAGAATATATTAAACGATTAGATATGACTTAAACGTCAGAATAGTTCTTCTTCTTGTGGTTGTTTATTATTCGTAAATCGATAAAAATGCTATGAGTTTGTATTGAGTATAACTAACATTTGAGAGCTATTAATCGATATCATTAAATAATGCAATTCTTTCTGAACTATTCATCATTCATAATAGTTATTAAGTCCGGAATTTACAGGCTATCGATTGATAGTTCTATGTTTTTATGTATTCTCATTATAGTTCTTATATTCAGTTATATCTTACAGTATTGTAATTAATTAATTCTTGGTTTTATATCTCTACCTATAGGAAAAGTACAGCGAATCACTTTAAAATAGGAAACTTTAATTCAATTTATTTTAGTTATTTACAATTTCAAAATTATTTAATTAGATGTTCGAATTGTGCCAATATTATCAACTCTACCCGTTCTTTTGTTTATTGATCAATTTAAAGATATTTTTATTAAATATGCGATCAATTTTCGATATTTCATAAGAGCTTTTACCCCAGTAATAAAGTTAACCCATTCATTTTTGTTGTTGTTTTAAATGCTAATTTATTAGGATTTTATTAAAAATTTAAACAATAACACTTCAAAAATGAAGTATTGTACTAAAAATCACATTTATTTGTTTAAGTGTATGCTTTTATTGGAGATTAACTGATTGATAAACCAATCAAATGGCTGATATGCATCTCCTATAGGTAGAGATCAATGATTACATCAATTAAGGAAAGTTAGTCGCATGTCAAGCATGTCATAATATAAATGTATAAGTTTTGTACAACTCTTTCATATATCCAATTGTTATAATGATTATGTAATGAAAGTAATGTATAATTTTAGTTAAACTTCAAATAATTAATATTTTTGTATCAAAGATTGAAATGAAATTAATTTTATTTCTTTATTATTAACATTTATAAGTTTTGTAATTTTAATTAAATAATTGAACTTCGATTTCATACAATTGAAAATAGATTTTAAAAACAAATTTAATAAAAGTTAAACCAAACGATTTAGACCTAAATCCAGATCTTTTCAGTACTAAAATCAAGTTTTTAAATGTAATTATTTGTAATACAATTCAAATTATAATCAATTAATTAGTTAAACATTCGTAAAAATTAAAAAATGAATCAAAAAAATATCTGAAATAACACAAAAATGAAATTTTCAGTCAATTATAATAATAAAAATGAATTAAACATTGATTGCAATAAAAATTCAATAAGAATTAGAAAATTGGATAATAATGAGAATTTCAAAATTGAAAATTCACTAAAGTTTGTAAAAAGTAATTAAAAAGAATAAATGATAAGTTGAATGATAAATGAATAGAGAATTGATACTTAATAAAAGTTTCATCAATTAATTAAAAGTTTAATATGTTTAATATTTGTATAAATCAATGGGTCTTTTGAGTGGAGCTCTTTTTGTAATATTTGGAGAAGACTTCACACAACTAAACGATGTTTTGCATTCAGGTTCTGTGCATTTGAATAATTTATTCTTTCGAATAATTTTACGCCTTTTACCGAAAGAATTTGTGCCACCATTTGATCCATTAATAGTACTATTAAGCGGTTCATCACTTTCTGATTGACTCATATCTTGATCAGAAGTTGATGAAGAAGTCATTTCTTGTGATTCATAACCGATTGATGACATGTTTGAATCCAATGTTTGCGGATCTGTTTTCAGGGAAAAAATATGTTTTAAGAGAATAGATGTTAAAATTCAATCAGTGGTAAAAAATTCTAAATTTATTGAAAACCTGATTCACCACAAATTCGATTCAAAACTGTTTTTTTCATTCGTTTGAAATAATTTTTGTGAAAATACATTTCTTTCATATCATTCTTCAATACTTGACTTCTCTCTAAATCTTGTTTCAATTTCTTAAACTTCGCTTCACTGTTATACAAATCAGATTTCAATTTCTTATTATTCATTTCAAATCCTTTTATAGTTTTGTTCAACTTTTCAATCTCTTGACTATTACTTGCTTTCAAATTATTAATTAATTTCAAATTTTTATCTGATTTTTCTTCAAGACTATTGACTTTTATTATTAAATCATCGCTTATTTTCTTGTAATAACTCTTCATTTCATTCGATTTATTTAAATTTTCTTTCAATTCTTCATTAGTTTTGTTGCTTTGAATCAACTTTTCATTAAGTTTATCAATAAGTTCAACATTTTTGTTAATTTGACCATCTTTTAAATCGATTAAATTGTTTTTTAATTCAATGTTTTTCTTCTGATCTTTGATTACGTTCTGATCGTCACTCAATTTCTCATTGAGTTTATCAATTGAATCCAAATTCTCATTAATTATAACATCCTTTGACTCCAATTCTACTTTGATTTCATTACAAACAGCTCTCAAATCATTGAGTTCTTTAATTTTTTCATCCAATTTCACTTCGAGTTTATGAATCTCTTCTTTTACCTTCAATTCTTGAATATTATGATCAATTAGAACTTCTTTCGACTCCAAATCTTTTTTGATTCCATTTAAAACAGCTTTTGATTCATTGAATTCCTTATTTTTCTCAGCTTTTAATTGATTAAATTTCTGTTTGAGTTTATTAAGGGCTTCTTCTCTTGTCTTTAATTCTTTAATATTATGATTAATTATAACCTCTTTTGAATGAAATTTGTCTTTCAATAAATGATAAGAAGCTTTGAATTGAGTGAACTCTTGATTTGGTTTATTAATAAGATCTGAATTCGCAGTTATAATAACTTGTTTAGAATCGAACTCTTTTTGCTGTTGATCACATCTCTCTTTAAGTCCTTCGAACAATGTCTTCAATCCATCAAATTCTTCAGTTTTAGTATTGATAATACCTTTTAAATGATTGACACAATTATGAGTTTTATACTCAATTCCATTAATGAAATCATCGCATCCTTTATCACAAATGAACACAATTTTACCATTTAATAGACACTCATTTTGATGATCGATGAGATCAACTATTTTACAGATAGTCTGACATCCATTTGACTCATATTCACATTTAATCTCAATATCATTATAGACTTTCCTTAAGAGACCCGAAAATTCAGGCAAAAAGTTTGGATAAAAGTAGTGTTTTTGGTCTTCTGAAGAACACGCGGGACATAAACATCCCTTTTCTTTAAATTCAGACTTGATTTTAGTGTCGAATTCATTCTTAACTTCATAATAATTGCCGTGACTTTGAATGTATTGATTGATACATTTCTGACAAAATACGTTTTCGCAGAATTGTATAATTACTGGAAATTGGCTTATATCTGAACACAATTTACATTCAAATTTAGTGACAGTATTGTCCACATTTTTGAAACGACTTTTATTGAAACCCATTTCTCTATTGATTAGCAATTAATTAATTATCGCTCTTATCAATGGTTATCATATTATTTAGCTTTTGATTATCATAAATACCTTTTATATTAATGCCAATTTTGATCAATAATTCCGTCAATTATTAGTATTTTAAATAATAATTATTATCAAATTTTTTCAATTCAAAAAACGGTTTCTTTTACAGTCTCTTCGACTTTAAAATAATTTCTTTTGTCTTTTCAAAGAGTTTGTATTAAACACTAATTAACTCAAGATTTAATTTTAAATCAAAGTCTGGTTAATATTAAACCGATTACTATTAGTATTGATCAGACCTTTTGTTCACTGATTCGTCTCTTGAAAAAATACAAAACATTGTTAAGCATTTCAAATGCATTCGTATCGAAGTTTCTGTTTCTAAGCCTAGAATTGCCGCCAGAATTCTGAGGCCATTATTGGTCAAAAATCTTAAGCAATAAAAGATTGAAAGAATTCTCTAAACTTAAGCACAGATAAAGAGTTTGTAAATTAATTTTTCAAACGCTAAAAAGTTGAAACATTTATTTTGTTAAATAATTGAAATAAAGTTGAGCTTTAATTTTAGGCATACATTTAGATTTTGGGACACCTTTTATTTAACATATTGAATAGTTTATAGCTTATCATTCTTTAAATCAAAGCTATAGTTTGAAACCGAAACTTCATCTTTCATAACAATATCTTCCAAAGAGTCAGACTTTTTTCCATCCTTTGGCTTCAAGTTTCGATCCCATTCATCAATGGGTTGAGTTAATTGTCTCAAATCAGCCTTCAATGCCTTAATTTAGTAATAAAAAAGTTGTTTAATTGACTTGTTGTGTAGTTTTTGATCATACCTTTGGAAAAGTGAGTTCAGACTGATATAGTTTAACGATTGCATAAATAGGTATCGCTATTACTGATGATAGACTTAATATCCAACCGATCGCTTCTGAATATACAGGAAAAGTATATAATCCGTATTTTATGGGCTCTAAAAAAGCAAATGTCAATCCGAGTAATGCCTAAAAATTGAAGTTTTCAAATAATTCAAATTATGCGCTTTAGTGTTAAAACTTAATAAAATAACTGACAATTATAATTAGAGGACATCCAAACTTCCACATAAATTTCCAATAAAGTCTTGGAAATGGATAGAATCCCAACATTTCCCTAATATTATCCAATAGCTTATCGACTCCATAAACCCAACTGACGGCTAGTATTTCGAATAATGCAATAAAAAATGCTGAATATGGCACACAATAAGTGTCCATTAGTTGCAAAATATAAATTCCAGCCTTAGTCCAGAACAAACAGATAATTGAATTACAAATTTATAAATATTATAATTTATGATTTAATACATTAGTGCACATGAAAAGTCCACCTGAAAACATGACAATACAAACTCCGAGAAGAACCCAAACCTTTCTACTTTTGAGCTGTTCAGGCCATCGATCAACTATTGTCACTACAATAGTCTCTATGATTGTTATTTGACTTCCAAAACCTAATGTTAATATCATTAAGAAGAAGAAACACGACCAAAGAGGAGATATTGGCAGTAATGATATGGCGGCCGGATATGCAATGAAAGCAAGTCCTACACCTTTGAAGATAAAACTAAGTTTGAATCAAGAACTAAACTCAATGATCCAATAATACCCTGATCAACAACTTGGTCTATTGGTTGGTTCAAATCTTTAGCCATAAATCCAATCACACTAAATATGGCAAACCCTAAAAATATTGAACTTGATTAATAAGAAAGAATTGTATTATAATTTATAAGATGTTTGATAATTGTTTGATTGATTGTTTGATAATTACCTGCATAAATACTTGTTGCAGAGTTACAGACGACAATTATCAATGAATCTCTTTAGTTGAAAAAGTATAACAAAACTTTAATTTGTTTCAAATTCATTCATAGTTAACTCACTTCAAACAATTATTTTTGAATGGATTATAACTTGAAAGTGTGATCACTCCTCCCATACAAATAGAAAGGCTGAAAAATATTTGTGTGGCTGCATCTGCCCATACTTTTATATCTAATAATTTATCCCATTCTGGCTTTACGTAATAGAGAATCCCATCACCGGCTCCTTCTAGAGTCGCGCCTCTGACCAACAGTATTGTTATCATTATATAAGGAAATATAGCTGTAAAATATGCAACTTTTCCTAGACTTTTAACACCACGAGATATACTCAAAAATAGAAGAAACCACGCGATTGCTAAACATATAACCAGATGACCATTCATTTTTCCTAATTTATCGATACCTTCACTCATATTTAGGACATGATTACTTGAAATAAAAAACAGAATATTCTTTTAACTTTAATGCACAACAAATGAATATCAAATTACTGGAAAAATTCATCGCTCGGGCTTTTCGATGAATTTGAATTTTCAGTTGGATCTCTGTTTCTATTGGTTTCGTTTCTCAAATGACAATCTATTGTTGAAATAAACGAAGAACTTATGAATTTTGAAAATATTGATTTATAAGATGTGTTCTCACTTATAGTGTTCCATTCATTATTACATGTACTCCAGGGTAGATCAGGTAATGTTGTAAAAGTTGAATATAAGAAATATAGAGCCCACGCGACTACCATATTATAATAAATGCCAACATAAACACCCATTATGAACATCGCTACTCCGATTCCTTGAAATAGTGGCGCCATTTTCCATACTTTACAAATTAATTACAATCAATTATACTCAAAAAGTTAAATACTTTAATCCTATTAGAAATTCAACTTCTTTTGTCATTAGAATAGCAATCAATTTTGAGGACAGAATTCAATTTTAATAACTAGAGTACTGTATGAAAAACAAAAGCAAACATACTCTGTATTTATAATTAACACAATTGTACCTGTAATGGGTCCTTGACTTGAGTATTGTCCTAATGATGATTCCAAGAAGAAAAATGAGAATCCAATTAAGACTAAACAACTTAAGTAAGGTATGAAGAATGAACCACCACCATTACGATAGCATAAATAGGGAAATCTTAACACAAATTATAAATCATTTCATTCAACAATTAAGAAACAGTTTAAACATAGTTCAATACTTGTCAACACATTTACTCATTTTATTTGATTAATACCTCCAGACATTGCCTAATCCGACAGCATAACTTAAACTCGTCAGAAAGTATTCGATCTTATTTGAAAACTTATCTCTAGAATCGTTCGCTTCAGACATTTTGTTTTCAATTTAAAGACAATTCACTCCTGAAATCATTACACTTTATGTTCAAAAGGTAAAAATTTTATAAAAATCCAACTCATCAGAGGCGTAACCAAATCTCACAAAAATGCGATCATTCAATTTGTGTTTTTATTTATTAACAGATCAGTCACTTTAATTTGAAACAAAATATATTTTTTAAAGAGAAAATTGAGATTTCAAACTTTCAGAGTTAAAATTAAAGAAGATTTAAACTAAATAGTTTTGGTTGAAGGCATGAGTGGCCTCAAAGGCATTTATTGAGTTTATGAATATGATAAAAAGATGCAATTAACTTGAATTAGTGAACTTTCTATTGGTTTGAAAAAGTAGCCTACTTAATTGCTTTCGATTATAACAATTAAATAGATTCCCTCTTCTATAAAGGATAACTTTATCATAATAATTAGTTAAATAGTAATATCGTGTGCTTTTCTTATCTTAATAATAAATTTATATCATAATAAATTTATAAACTTTCATTTTATTGTTTTCTTAATAAATATTTTCTAAATATTTGGGTGATCCAAATGATTATTTGTACAACACTTGTAAAAACATAGCATGTAAAACGACATCAATTCAAAACAATTATTTGACCGTAAGTAACATAACTAAATCTGTATATCTCATAATAACACCTTCAGCGCAAATCAACCAAATCACTCATTTATTCTGTTTTTATGCGCATTTCAAAAATCTTCATTTTAGAGAAATATCAGAATCAAACGACTTCTCAAAAACATTTAGCTTGAATTTTATGCATTTTATCTGTTTATGTTATTCATACTTAAAAACAACAAAGTTTCAAATTATTAGTGATATCAATAAAAGGGATGATTAATTAGTAATTGGATTATTTTCTGAGTGATCTTTCACAGAATGCGTTAAATTCTGATTTCTTATTCAATGAAAACTTCTTAAATGCACATAAAAACAGAATACAGTAAATAGTCATTTGATTTATTTGTGCTGAAGATGTTATTCTGAGAGATACTGAAACATTTGACAAAACATGAAAATCTTATATTATGTGAATATCATCATTAAAAGTTGAAATCTAAGTTTCTTAAGTTTCATAAATTCATTAAATACAGGTATAAATGGTTTCATTTACTATTTTAAAGATAAGAAAGAAAACAATACAACGAATTCAATACAGACTTTCAATCGAATGAAAGCTATGTTATCATTAATTTGAAATAACCACTCAATTTACAACTTTTTATCAGTTTGTAAACCCATTTCAATTTGTTCATAACTGGGCGGCGGTTCATAACTCGGCGGAAGAATAAGTGAAGGACTTCCAAAACTTCTGTTTCCACAATGAATAGTTTCATTGACTTCATGTGCAGGAATTTGTCTATTATTGTCACGAATAAATTCACGAAATCTGTCAATCGTTGCTATTTGTATAGTATTTTCCGAATTAGGATTTCTTGATTTTTTCAGAGCATTATAGGAACACATAATCCGTAATAAACCAATTATTATTAAAGTTCCGCTTAAGACACAAAGAACTATTAATAAAGTCACTGAAATACCACCAAATGCTAACTTTGTGATCAATGCTATAGTAAAAATACATAATCCCAGTCTGAGAATTGATTTTCCTAAATAATAAAAGTCTCGATGATATTGATTATTAGCTGTTGTCGATCGAGTTACTGAAATATTATTGTTCGCCATTTTTAGAATTATTCAATTCAACAGATGTGAAAGATTTTCGTTCATAAAAGTATTATTAGAGAATGCTTTATGCGTTCAATTATAGTATGAGTTTTTTCAGCGACGAATGTCAAGGAAAACAATTATTTCAAAGCATTATCTATAAAATGGTTGCTTAGAGTTATAAAAATTCTTATCAATTGTGATGTAATTGCTTTTGAGTTAATACCAAAGCAATTGAAGTCACGGAACTATAAGTCAATCTCAATGAACCGCTTATGTGAAGCATAAATCAATTATATTAGTTGTTAATAAATATTTACCTTTAATTATTTGTTTTTATAGCAAAACATTCATGCATTGAAAGTGAAAATTGATAACTCATAGTCATAACATTGAATCGAAAATTAATTTTTTTCAAGTTTAAAATCTTTTAATAAAATTGAAAATAAACTTTAAAACTGAAACCAAATTCATTTATTTAGAGTGAGTTTAAACGCTATTAATATACAGTTATAATACAACTAATAGGATGTCAATTATTCAAATATCTATCAATTTATTTAACTTTTAAGCTAATGACTAATTAATCGCTAAATAATAAGCCCTTAAAAGTAAGTTTATGTCCATTTGTCGGGATGGAAGTGATCTTCCCATTGTCTGGGATGTCTGTGAGCATACCATTCATTTTGTTCAACATCAGGAAGTGCTCCTTCAGGTAGTGTTTTATAGACAGGTTTACCCCAAAGTGTTCCCACTTCCCAATCGGGCACATTCTTCATCAATTCTCTCTCTACTTCTCTATTATATCTCATATGACGTAAAAACCTATTATTTGACACAGAAATAGAAAAATTGTTAAACAAATACTTAAATGAAAACTAAAATGTTTTGCTAAGTCTGTGAATTGATTGAAGTAATCTTTAGTGGAAAACATAGGCTTAGAGTGAAGCTAAACCTGACCTTAATTAGGTTAGGCTTTACTCTAATGGTAAGGTCTGTACTATAGAAAAGCGTAAGATTAAAGTAAATGATATATTGATGTTAATGAGATAAATATATAATAAAAGATACGCTCGATCTCTTTCAGCCTGAATGATAGGTTCAATAGCATTGTAGTGATCATAGCGTTCAACCGCCAGTTTTCCAAAATAGTTCTTTCGCTTTCTGTAATACATTGAACCATAAGCTAATGTCATTATATTTATTACCACAAATGTCCAGTCTATCAATCAATATATTAATTATTATATTCTTATCACTATTTCATTCATACTTTACTTTTGAATAGTTTTTGTGGTAAAACGCGTTCAAATTTAATGTCTTTATAACCACCTTTTGGTGGCATTTCTTGTTTAAACCCATTTGCAGTCGTTGTAGACATTTCTCAATACATTTAAACCTTAATTATATTATTATTTTATTAATTCACTAATTCTTTAATAACTAAATGCTAAAAATATTTGTGTTTTTATTATTTTCTCCATTAAATCAAAAATAGACTAAAATTAGGGGTCAATTAATGATAACTTCTGAATAATTTCTTGAAAGTATTCATTTATTAATTACGTCTTAAATATTATGTTCAAAATTGTTGACATTCTATATGTTTTCAATACAAATAATAAGTGTTTTTGTATTTTAAAGAAGTTGTCATTTATTTACAAATATATTTGTTTAACAAAAAGGCATGTATTTTATCAATACATGTGATCACACTTTTAATTATCAATAATTAAACTTAATATCAATTATAAATATTATAAATAATACAAATGATAATAGAATGGGTCGAAAGAAATTGATTTTAGAAGTAAATAAAAGATCGACAGATGATGAAAGTGATGACAATTCATCGAATGTCGACACAGATGAAGAACTACAGAAAGCGTTTGCTTCGGGAGAGTTGAAGACAGGTCTCAATGGTTTTGTGGCCTTAAAACCAATTGAAAGACATATTAATAATAAAAATGGTATTAAAGATAAATTAAATCAAATAAAGTTGGATTACGATTGGATCGAAAGACTTGATTTGGTTAGTATTCCAGCAAAAGTGACACCAGATCTGGAACAACAATACGGAGACTTAAATATTAAAGTTAATAAAAAGGGAGAAATAAGTGGTGAAGAACTTATTAATACAGATAAATCAGACCACGATTTCAAAAGAGAGATGTTATTCTACAGACAGACGCAGTCGACTGTATTGGAAGCCATTCCTAGACTTCAAAAGTTGAGAATAATTACCAAAAGACCAGAGGATTATTTTGCAGAAATGGGTAAAACTGATGATCAGATGAAGAAAGTGAGAGAAAATATAGTTCAAAGACAGACAGCAATGGAAGCATCGGAAAAGGCTAAGAAAATGAGAGAATTAAGAAAATATGGCAAAAAAATACAACAGGAGGTGATTATTAAGAGACAGAAAGACAAGAGAGTAATGATGGATAAGTTGAAGAGGTTTAAGAAAGGAAGAGAAGAAAATCTTGATTTTCTCGATGATAAGAATGATAAAAATGGTTCGAATAATAGAAAAGGGATGTCAGGCAAGAAAGGCATGACTAAACCTAATCAGAAACAAAAATATAAAGAATCGAAGTATGGATTCGGCGGACAGAAGAAGAGATC
>JAQFXV010001951.1:0-11677 GCA_034694065.1 Camisia spinifer | reverse complement strand
TCCACCAAATCCTCTCAAAAGATTTCCAGCGCTGACAAATGTGATGGCAATACAGAAAACCGCTAACTTCAGAAAAATAAAAATTATCATCAAAATTTATCATATCATATTAAATCTTTTTTGAAAGCATCAATTTAATTTAAAATATGATTTTAGAGACATAGTCTTATACCAAATTAAATTAAATTTGAAAAATTCACTATAAGTCTAAGACACATTATATAAAGATTTAATAGTCAATTTATCACTTACTTTGAACATTTTGTGCTCGAGACTTCTTAAGTAAAACTTCAAGAAAGTAAATTAGATTTGAATTGAAATGCGATTCAATACTGATCGATAGAAGAATAAAAATGATCTTTATATACCATTGATGAGGGAGTGGTGTCTCTTCTCAACATAAAGCATAAAAACTTTGCATAATTAGTAGTTTAAAAGAACTTCACATAAGAGGAAATCTTCTAAAGAAAGAGAAAGTTGTTTTTGAGGACAAAGTTTCAATTGTAGGTGAAATCTGAAGCTAAAACATATAGATGTGAGGTAGAGGTCACGAAAACCTTGGCCCGAGTTTTTCAAAATTTTTGTTTAAACATAAAACCTAGACTATAGATGATTTGATAGCCGGCGATCCTGTCTATTGAACTAGATATTAAATGATAGCTATGTTATAATATGAATTAATGCTGTGCTTCACTTATTCCTCCTCTCAAAATGCTTTAGGTAACAATTATGTTTGAAATTGAAATCGAGAGTACTTTTAAAGAATAATTGTAAATGTCATAAAATGTCTTCACCTTAACATCATTTTTTTGTTCTGATTGAATTGAATATTTAGAACAAATATTTGATTCTTTCCTCTAATGAAATATTTTACTTATCAGATAAATATTTATTTACAACTGTAAATCGTGATCTATTTTGCTTACTATATTAAATTTCAAAGCTTTTTGAATTATTATCGTTTTTATTAAATTATAGCTGAACTGAAGCCTAACTGAATATTAAATGAATTAATAAATGAGATCATCACAATGTTTCATAAAGTGTTTTGCAGAGAAAAACCCTCAATTCAAATACATAAGAAAAATCGTTGTTTTCAATCTATTTCCTGAAAGGTACTTATGTTGTCGCCTTATTTGATGATTAATATGGTTCTGTACTAATATGATTTTAATTGGATATACATGTAATTGAAAAAATAATTCAACTTAATCTTCATTGCAATATAGGGTTTACTTTCTTCATTGTAATAATAAATTCAAACTAATTTACTATCAAAGTGGGAAGTTTGTTCAAATTTTATTTTGCTATTTGATGCTTGATTTTTATGGCAATATCAATTGATTTCTCTATAATTTAATTTGAGAATGTAATATTATATTATCTTTCAAAACTATTAACTTCTTTTTCAAGTTGAAATTTTTGATCCTATATTTTATAAAACTTCAAGTTTGTAGAGATATTCATTCATGAACAGTGCGATAGATATTAATAATTATTTATTTTCATTTTTAGGGTGACAAGGTCCTACCAGATCAAATCCGAAGTTGGACTGAACATATATAGTATCAAAGCGTGGCTTTTGCAAAAATATAGAATTTAATGCATCAAAACTGAACATTTGGTTAGCCTTTTTATTTCATTAATAATATTATTTGAAAATAAGTGAACAAAATAATCTCTTGTTTCCCTATTTTTATCAAATGACAAAATCAATTTGAGCTTCTTTTTGCAGGATAGTATGATGGTGATTAAAAAAATTAAGTTTTTGCAGTTAAAAATGAATGCATGTGCACAAACTTTGAATTAAAGTAACAGTTGCTATATATTAAGATTAGAAATTACACAATCTGCGAAACGAGACAAGACAAAAGTCAACTCACGTTATATTAATAATAACCAGACAATCTTTTATTCGATTTTTTGCGTGAAGAGACGAAGAGAAAGAGAAGAGGAAAAAAATTAATGATAACTAATATTATTTGTAACTTATTAATCAAAAATATCGGCCATAAAACAACACAGATAAAATATTTAAATTAATATTATAGTTTGATTAATAAAATCTGAATTGAGATTTTTGAAGAGATTGAATTACACTTCGTTGAAATTAGTTAAGTCATCAATCATATTAATGTTTAATCATAAAATTAATTCATTAATAATTATTAATAAAATATTATTGTTGATATTATACATTTGTTTGATAGGAAATGTTCGAAAAATACATATTTTATTGAAAAGCTAGAATTTTTTTGTGAGTGTTTTTAATTCAAAAACAGCTAAATATTATTTTTTTTGAAAAGAATAGTTTTGAATGAAATAAAAATTGTTAAAAGCCATTTAGAATCAAACAATAATTTGCTAGTACACAAGTAGCAATCCAATTGCATGCGAAACTTTTATATAATATTGTGCGCAACATCTGTCCAAATTCTTCGTGAGTTACTCATTCACCAGAATTAAAGTAGCTCATAATATAATTAACATTTCCACTCTCATTTATTTTTTGCATGAATAGTTCAAATTAAATGCAGAGCACATAAACTAATAATGAATTTTATAACTTATTAGAGAAAGTTTACATTTATTCTAAACTCAATTAAATTAGAAGTGATATCTGATAAAACTGTCTCTGGTGTAGAAATTATCCTAACTTATGAACTGATATTTAAATAAAGGCTACGCCACTGCACTTCTGCTCTAGTATATAATGAATGGAATGAATCATTAGCACAAATAACATACAATTCAATATCAGGTTCATGTTCGTGCTTTGATCTGACAGAATGTAATATATTTCTATTCTTATCGCACACTCTCCTAACTATAGTTCTCCCTCTTTTCTAAAGCGATTTCGCATTTGCGTCGCGTTTGTGTGACGTCTGTGCGAGTGGTATCGATCGCGCGTTGTTCGCATGTCGCGTATCATCAAAGAGAAAGAAGACTCTAGTAGTATTAGTTTTATATCATAGTTTTTTTTAATAGAGGTCCACATAATATCTTTCCCTCTTTCTCATATTTATTTAAAAATATGATCATCTTTGAGATTTTCAATATTTTATGAATTTCCGAATTTAAATTATTTTAAAAACTGACCAATTTATTCTTCTGAAAAGCAGATATAAGAAATTTGAAAAAATATAAATTAAAAACTGTAAATTTATTTTCACTTTAACGAATTAGTAAAGAATAGAACCCAACATATTGTTTTGGTTTACTTCATCACTTTTTTTACTCTCATTTAGAAACGTTTTACACTAACGTGTGTAGAAATTTTTAAAAATTTAAATGCTATTAAAACTAAATAAAAATTTTTAAAAACGAAATAACAGTTTCATGAACTGAATAGCAATAATAGCTATTTAATTTGCTTTTAAGAATTCTTTTTTTTGCTCAAACTGTAATTTTACTACAAAAAATTGAAAAGTTATTATTCACAAATTTTTACATTCCCAATATCAATTAAACAAAATGTTCTTTAAAACATGCCGCTGTAAATCCGACCTCAATATTTATAAGGTCAAACCAAACGCATATTTCAAACAAAAGATACAGAAAAATTACAGTTTGTGACAATTAGTTTCATCTAAACTTATACAGGTATTATATTAGCGAAATGAATCAGTTATATAAATTGATCCAATGAATTTATTCAATTGAAATCCTCATTACAACATAAAAATTTGATAAAAATTTCTCTAATAAAATAACAAATAATTAAATAATTTTAATAAAATCATTTTTTCCAAAGATTTATCTTACTAAACCTTGAGACACATTTTCATTGTAATTATTTGTCCAGGTCTGACAAAAGGCTTATCTAAATCAACTTAAAAATGAAGTCTCTAGTTAAAAAAAATAATAAACTAAAAATTAAATTTCGGGTTTATGTCAACAAAAATATCTATCAAAAATATCTGTTCAGATGTCTAAAACGGATGAACAGAAATATTGAACGCGTGCTTAGCCTCTAAGCTTTGAAACTGAATATATAGGAAACTGAGAGAGAAATAGTGATTTTGGGGCTATATTTGGGCAAATGGAGAAAAAGGTTGGCAGTAATCTATTGATCGGTTGGAATACTATGAAAGCACTTCAATAAGAGCAGTTGCCGTTTAATGTCGAAAAAGTTAGAACATAGAAAACATATAGAAGTGAAAGAGCAATAGCAAAGAAACTAGTGTTCTGTGTTCTACAGTAAAAACGTATAAATTGTTTTTGGTTAATATGATGTAAAGATCATTGTGAATGATTATACATAAGATGAAAACATGTAATAAAATGTTTACTGTGAATTATTGAGAAAATCAACTATAAATATATGATTTAATATCATTTTCTCACAAATAATCAAAATTTATATTGTTTTGTATTTTTGACTCTGGACTAAACTCTGTGTTGTTTTTCAGCAGTTTTTTGTGCGAAAGATTACCGAATAATCTGTGCGTTTTCGGGTGAATATACTTTTCCCTACAGCTCGATTTGCATAAAACAATAATTTATAAGATTATTATTTTTGTGGGCAGTAGTATTGCTGAACAGCCATTTGCTTTGTTTTATTGAACTATTATTTCACTACTTCAGAGTTACTCTGTTTCAGAGAAAATAAAGTGATGTGTCTTCTGTTGTGAATAATATAAACAGAATAGCTTTTATGAATTTTTAAAAAATTTTCTCCGATATTTACAAGCGAAGAAAATAAGAATAGTTTATGATCATTCGTTATTTACTTTGTTTATGACCGCAGATAAGAATGAATCTGAAAGACACTGGAATATAATGAAAACTGACAGATAAGTTAAAAATAATAACAATGTGAAAATTTTTATCTATGACTATATATTATCAACTAATTGTCCGAAACATGAGAAAAGTAAATAGTTATTAATGTTTTTGAATTAAAGTTGATATCAGACAAAAAGTACATAAAAAGTTAGTTAATAGAAAATAATCATTAACTGAATAAAGAAAAAAAAGTACACAAATATTGACATCAAAAACAATTATAAGACAAGTAAATATACAATTTCCTCAATTAATTACAACTTAACCGAAAATAATAAGCTGCAGAATATATTAGAAATTGTTTTTGTCAACTTATGTCAGCCAATCGTTGTCTTCCCTAATAAGTGCTCTTTCTGTGTAGTTGTGCTCCATTTCTAACTATATATCTATCCTCACAATATTGTGTTCAACTTAACCTTCATTATAAAGATCGATTCAAATTGACATTATATTGATCTTTTCATTTAGTGTTAAATAAAACCACTATCGATCTCATTATTAAACAGCGAGAAAAACTTATGGTTCTTCTCTGTAGAAAAAGAATTTGAGAAAACTAATCAATGTAATGGACAGAATAAATATAAACTTATGTAAAATTTTCATTATATCATCTTGAATTTCACGATCATATTATATCTCATTTATTAACAAAAAATATCATATACAATTTGAATTTGATAAGCTCATTTGATTAAAATTTTACTTAACAGTGAGATAAAATTTGAATGGTAACTTACTAATTTTTCAAAAATTGCCATTGTTTCCTATTCATAATTTTTTAAAATTAATACTAGAGGTTGATAATTAAGGTTCATCCTATGTGAAAGCAAAAAATTTATCACTTTTCCTTCTTTTCAATGTGAGAAAATACAAACTCTGTATGTAAACACTCGACAAAACATAACTTCAAAATATTGAACTAAAAATTGCTTCTAATATCAGAATTGAAAAATTCAATTGAATCAACAGAAATATAAGAGTCTATACATTGGTGGTCTTCTTAATGTTTACTTTCATTCTTCAAAATTCTATAGAAGATTATATTGTCTGATAAAATTGTTTTGGTTTCTGTCCATAATCTTGAAAAAGATAAGAACTCATACTTGAAAGAGTTTCGTTTAAGTGAAATAAAAAAGTTTTTTTAGAGTTCATCTAAAGACATAAATGATTGATTGATATAAAATTTGAGAAATTTTCGAATCGATTGTCATTCTATACAAAAATAAATGTTCGGATAATCCATCAAAATTGGACAGAATTTTAAACTCAATTTATGGAAATTAAAAGACCTGAAAAAAATAATTTCAAAGCTTACAAAATAAAAATATAATTCAAAGATTGATAATCAAGACGTCATCACGGCTTGTATTTTAGGTGGACTTCGGGCCGCGTGGAGAAGTAGTTCAAGTTCTACATCAACAGGAATGTCAGCAGAAGTCAGTTTCACGAAGAGAGCGGCGGCTGAACTCTCTCGTTGTTTCAATGGAATAAGTGTTTCGCGACAGAGCAAGAATAAAGCTACAAATATTGACCAAACATGTTCTTCCACATCAAAAGACGGCTCAATCAAGCCGTTGATCAGTGAAACCACTCAATTAATTAATAGTAAAATTTCTGGTAAACAACAAACATCAGTCTTTACTAATAAGAATAGCAATACAGGAAAAAATGTGATTAAACAAGGATTGAATACTCCGACATGTACTCCAAGAAGAGGATCAAGAAATGGTCAAATACCCCCTCAGGCACCACCCAAGACTTCTAGAGCCAGGAGAAAAAATTACTTATTAAGTCTACCTAAAGCCAAATATTTAGATGAACTCTGGACTGATGCTAACTTTTTGGCTAAATTTTTTAACTATTTTTCACCACTCGACAGATGTGTAATCGCTCAGGTAAATAATTATCTATTAAAATAATTGAATTTAGAATATGTTTCATGAGTTATGAGTTCTGTTATGAATTAAGTGAATGCTATTTAAAATTATTTCCTACAAAGTTAATAGATTCAGTGTCAGCCTGATAATTAAACCATTCATTATTCTTTGTATTCAAATTGAATATTATAATCGAGTTATTATAAAAAATTGCGATGGTTTTTCATTGTGCTCAAAATTAATTTTAATCATTTTCTCTGCTAACTGTAACTGAAAACTTGTATCCTTTTTTATATTACTCACATCTTGCAAAATTTGGTATTGGAATAAAATTAACGTTTCAAATTATTCAAAAGGTTAATGGTATACTTGTTTAAATTTTGTAGTTTTTGATAAGTTTTTAATTACTGTTTGAAAAGCAAATATTTAAAATTAGTTTTCAGTTATTTGAAAATCCATTGGAATTTTTCATTATTAGATAATACTTTTTGAACAAAAAGAATAATTAATGGTGTAATTATCAGGCTGACACTAAACCGATTTCATTTGTAAGCATGAATTTTATGCCTTTTTCTGTATGTTCAAGTGCTTTTCCAAATTACCCTTCAATAAGTAATGCATAGTTGATGGAGTAGGTGTATCAATGTGATTAATTCAAACTCGGAGAAAACTTTTTAAAAGTTAAATTCAAGCTTGAATTAATCACTTTAATGAATATTTGAAAGCAAAAGTTGATATACTCAAATTATACACTAGCGTATTCAGTTGAATAATAATGAAAAGCTCACTTTTATCGCTTATTAAAATACATAATTCAATGAATGAATGCTTTTGAAGTTAAAAAAGTTTACTTAACTTATATATATCATAGCAAATGGTATTGCTTCAACTATTGGTTTCATTTTGATTATTGACATAAACATATTTCAACGAGAGTGTGCTTTACTTTAATATATCATTCTATGTATAGAAATCATTTAAAATCAAAAATATGAAATAATAGACTAACTTGATCTAAAATACAAATAGAAATATTTCAAAAGAGCTTCATAATTTATAGATTTAGCTGTGGGTTTAAAATGTTTACTCATCTTCACTGAATGACGTTCAAAAAGTACATTTAAAAAAGAAATTTAATTTGAGATTTACTCAAAAAATATTATTTTTGTAACTATTTAAAATTCAAATTCATTTAGATTCTAAACTTTAGAATATTTGGTTCCTTTATTGTTTACCGGAATGTGACTTTAGAAATTAAATTGCAAACTTCAAAAGAGAATATTCATTAAAATTCTTGGCTTTATAGCATTCGGAACAATCAAGCTACTAATGATATAGTAAGTGAAACCGGATTAAGTGATGGAACAGTTGAATAAAAGCTTTCAAGCAGGAACATTTATTTTCGTTTACTATTTGTTATATATTAAAGTTAATTAATACTTATCTTTTATTTTACTTTAAGTACCTATTAGTACAACAGTAAAACTTCATTCATTATTGTTCCTCAATTAATTTTAAACGAGAAATAAAAATGAATACCAAGAAGAATGGGCATAGCCATTCATTAAAATTTGTTTTATCATATATTCAGTGATAATTCTTAATACAATTCAAATTGCAAGATAGTACTTTTAAAAAATACCTAACAATGCAAAGAATCCAGCAAACATATAAAATTTTCAAGTATTTTGTTGAAAATTATTTCAATCATCACTTATTTTTAATGCACGGGGTTTTTCTAGGAACATGAGATTCTTGATTCTCGATCGTAACTGAATTTTGAAAATCTAGTCAATTTTCCTTATGCCTGAAATTTAATATCAAATTTGATGATAAATTCAAAAATTGAATAAATTTAATGTTTAAATTCAGAAATACAAAATAATAGAATTCAATATAATTTATTGCTAACTCTTGAGGCACATTACTTTGATTTCCCAAAAAGCAATCATTTTTTCAATTTATTTATTTTTCTTTAGGATTTCGATTTTTCAATGCAAAATTTAATCAAACTCTTATTTTTTGAATAAAATTTTGAACTTTCCACTGCTACTATTTTTGAATTATCAAATGTGGGTTACTGTTCAAAATGACCAATAAAATTACTCATTTGAGGATATTTTTCTGAAGAAAATATTAAAAAGATCGCTTATTTTAGAAATCTTGTTGATTGAAGAATAAAAACAGATTTGATAAATTTTAAATATTTTTAATATAAATTCGATAATAAATTTAAAACTAAATTTTATCAGTTCAATCTTTCCAAACGCTAATAGTAACTCTATCTCAAGTCTGTATCGAATCTTGATTTTTCTTAAATTTATTTTATATAATAGTATTAGTAACTCATAGATAAAATTAATCACAATTGCTAAAAATTATTTTAAAAAGCATCATTCTCAATATCATAGCAATTTTCATTCAATTGAAAAATAATTTCTAACAATCATTTTATAATTCAGATTAAATGGAAAATGATGTACTTTTTTATTTTCCAATACCTTAGATATATATATTTTTGAGGAGTTTTATCATATAAAACTCTTTTTGATAGATTTATTGAAACATTGATATTTTATACTTTTATAAAATTCAGATTTATCACATATTCTGCTAAATAATTTTAAGTCATCCCAACTCAAATAACCATTTAATTGCATTTCGATTTGATTTTATATCATTCAAACTGAATTAAATAAAACTAATAATGTTCAAATTATTTCAAAAAAGCCAAATTCATCCACATCCTATAATAGCTGCGTCATTCACAAAACAATTTAGAGATATTTTGACTTTTCGATGTTTTGTGTTTCTCGCAATATTTGATAAATTAATTTTCCTGAACGAGAGAATCGAGATTCAAGAATAAATACCAAACGAGTTCTATTTCGCAATTTTTATCTCATATCAAATTGAGGTTAGAGAAAGCTATATCAAATTACATTACTTTGAGATCACAAAACTCAAATATCGTCTTCAATAATACTCAAAGATGATAAAGGGAATAGTTAGGTAAGGTTTCAGACCCAACTTCAATGTTCAAAAACCGGGCCTCCCAGAATTTAAACAAGAACCTTTGATTTTGAGAACAAATTAAGATGAAAATTGAAAATAAAATATTTCGAAAAATAGAAAATTTTTCTTACAAATTGAGGAATTTTAACCTCTCTTGATTTCAATCGAATAGATCCCACATTCAAAGGGTGACTTTTTTCATCTATCGTCATGTTAATCATGGTTTGAAAGTTAGATAATACCAAAATCATATTTTCGAGTTGATTAATATTATGTTGTTGAAACGTTGGATTTCAGATTGAATCCATTAATAATTGACGACAATCTCATTTCAAAGATAATTTCATATTTGTTGAAGGCTAAAAAAACTCATTTCATATTAAACTACAATGGAGAGCATATAAATTTGATCCACTCGGCTTGCAAATTAGAAATGTAATTTCAACCCATGTTTTATTCAAATCTCTGATCTTTATCAATATCACAAGCAGATTTTATCTAATTCAATAGTTAACTTATCAATAAAATAAACGATAAACTAAAATAGCTTATCTACTAATGGTTAATATTTTATATTTTATATTGGTTAATTGAGACCCTATCAAGCATGATTGATTTTAATTAAGTTTCAAATTACTTTTATTTTCAAAACTTAGTACTTGTGCCTTTTTTGTTGAAAACTTGATATTTGATAAAAATTATAAAATAACTTCGATAAAACAAAAAATTGAAGTAACTTTTAAAAATGTTTAGTTAATTATGCATATAGTAATGTGTATGCTGGTACTACTGTTTGTAATAACAAAAGGTTATCTTCTTCAAATAAGTTTAATTAATTCATCCTCCATACTTAAGTACCACATTAAATACTTATCTCATGATCATTAACTAACACTATCAATTTTTATTTGTATAATATATTATTTTATCGCATAGAATTTTTTTTATTTTTAGAATATAATCATTAAATATTAACTTGGAAGCATATACAAACAATTTAAAATATTAGTATGCATCAGCTAAAGTTATTACTTTCTATCTAACTAAAAATCTGATGATAATTTCGTAATTATCCGATCAAATATTAAATTTACTATCGCATAAGTGAGAAATTTTTTGAGATTACAATATTTAAATTAATTTCAGTAATTTCAGTGAATTACTCAAAGATCAGAAAGTATGTTTTGCTAAATTCAAAAATATATGATTAATATTTAAAATTGTTGATGTATTTTTCAAAATTGAAAATTAAAGAACAATTGAAGATTTGAATTTATGGAAGGATAAACTTCAACGGATCCGATAAGTCAATTTCTTGAGAAAATGTTTTACTTAACCCAATCTTTTTCATAATTCTTGATTGAATTATGCATACCATCAAAAAAGAGAAAATTAAATATAAAATACTACACATAAAAGAATATTTCATCCTATTCATGTTGAGAAGTAAATGATAGACATAAAATATATAGAGTCTGGCCAAAATATATCCAGTTTATCTTTGATTCAAACCAAAATATAACTGAAGCGTAGCACTCCTTTTGTTAAAACTCATATTTATAATAATAATGCAATCGATTTTTACATTACATGTATTACAACAATACTAATTGATTTCCGAAATGTGCCTCAGCTTAATGAATTTCAAGCTAAACACATTACTCAAATTGCTTTTCTACATTTGACATGTTGAAGGCCCCAAAATAATTGATATTCATTCAGCAGATTATGACACAAGGCTTAACAAATATAAGCATTTGATTGAAATTTTTCGAACTAGCTTAAAAAAGTTATGAAGTTAATTATTTTGGAATAATTAATATGGAGAAGTTTTTTTAATTTTTTTTATCATTGTGTTGAAAGTTTTGATCCTAATTGAAATCAAAGTCATAACAACATAAATTTTTTAATTATGAAATAGAATTGCTTGATTGAAATGTCTGAAAGCTGCTCAAATTGTTTTGCTCTATTTATTTGATTATTAAAAATGAATTAAA
>JAQFXV010001950.1:0-11679 GCA_034694065.1 Camisia spinifer | reverse complement strand
TTTTATTAGCATTGAATGCAATTTACTCGCCTTAATCGCTAACTAAAGTCCGACAATAAAATCTAAAAAATATAATAGATATGTGTCGGGACAACTCATTAGAGGACTTCTTTACTATCCGTCTTCATTTAAAAATGCTTATTGAAGATGAACTTTTTCCAAATTTGGTTTCATTTAAATAAATGTCATACAAAGTGGGCGGAAGTCCACTCCATAGAGAAGCTATTCCTTCATTTCGAGTAATCTTAATGAATGCGTCCTTTAAAATAATATGAAATATATTGTTAAATAAGTTGAATGAGTATTAATAATAATAGACACAAACCAGAGTCCCCGTGAAATGTCCGGGTCTTCGATACCATCGATCACTGATTTGTGGAATTGCTGCCGCACTTATGCTATGATACGAATGAGATTTGTTGCCAATTGTTTTACCATTAATACCATTATTATTACCATTAGAACAATAGCAGATGTGTTCCATTAATCCATTACAATATAAAAAACATTTATTACGCATAAATTCTTTCTGTTGTGCCTGAAGTCTAATCTTCACCACATCTAAAGGTGTCACTAATTTATCAATTTTTTAAAATAACACTCATTAACAAATATTATCTATAATTCAATTATAAATAGATAGTTATCATAACTTTTAATTATCGATAAGATCTTAATCGTTAACTAAAAAAATAGTTCATCTTATTTATGAGGAAAAAAATAAAATTGAAAATAATTGAAATAAATTGAAATAAATTAATAAATAAATAAATATATAACCGAATACAGATGTAGCCAATGCTCCCGTACATGAAGACATCATCTGTTGAAAT
Organism: Camisia spinifer; assembly: GCA_034694065.1. Taxonomy (NCBI): domain Eukaryota; kingdom Metazoa; phylum Arthropoda; class Arachnida; order Sarcoptiformes; family Camisiidae; genus Camisia; species Camisia spinifer. The sequence goes on along the minus strand of JAQFXV010001950.1, from coordinate 10,846 downwards.
GGTGTAATCGATGTGTTTTTATTATTCATTTCTAAAGTTTGCGTTGATTTTAATCTTTCTTCAATTATTACATTCAATGCATTCATCTTTTAAACTATTTAACAATTATCATAATTATTGAAAATTTGATTTTCAAGTCTTAATTTATAACTAAATAAAAAATATTACAATGAATTAAAAGTATAATTTATCTAAAAGATTAAATGATAAATATATGAGAACCATATCAGTTGATCATCTCATGAAAAGAGTCAATGATTTATAAGCATTGCATAATATAGTTGTCTCACATGTTGACTCTTTATTGAACGTAATATTGATATCAGTTGAGATTTTTTGTGAGCGGAATTGTCCCCAAATTTTTTCCCCATAAAGGCATGCATATAACTATTGATAAACGAATCACAGGCTTTGTTGCAATGACATATGATATATTATATACAGGCAAGAAAATGGTTTGTAGTTATAATTATTTTTATTATTCTTTGAGTCCAATAATTATTTAAATATTTTATTAATTAATTCAATTTTTTCTTAATTCAATCTAAATCTATATTTATTAAGTGTAAATAAAAAGGTTTGCAAAGTAATAATAGTTTTTGGCGGAAAAACATACAGACTTTAGTGTATGTCTTTTTCAATAAAGCCTGTGATTCGTTTATCAATAGTTATAATATAATGCAGTCATATTATGCATGCCTTTATGGGGAAAAAATTTGGGGAGAATTCCGCTCACAAAAAATCTCAACAGTCAAATAATAATAGTGCTCAAAAAGGATAAATAGTTGTATTTAATACTATTGGCACTTAATAGTCTTTTTTATATTCATTTTATCACTAAAACTATCGCTTCCTATGCTTAGAAAAGACCCAATTATTATAATTGATAAATTTCTTATTCATAAACAACACCATTCAATTGATTAAAAAGTTTTGGAAAAGTTCATTATTTGATTATAAATTTATTAAAATTAGGCGAAAAAATAAAATTTGTTTTTATGGATTTGACCGAAGATAGAAAGATTGATAAATTTGAAACTAAACCGTATTTTTAATTGTTTTGTTTGAAATTAAGATTATTATTAAAGTGTAGCGTATATTATGTTTAAACCAATACTAAAACTTTTATGCTTTGTCATTAAACTCAATCAATTTTACACTATAAAAATTGCCGAAACTTAATATCAATCTTAGATTTAAATAAATAGAAATTTTAAATTAATTTAAATCAAAAGTTTAAACAATATCTTCTTAATTAAAACTTAAATTTATTGAATTGAAAGAATGGCTTCAGAAAGATATAGTTTTTCATTGACTACTTTCAGGTAAAAACTTTTAATATAATTTAAAATTTATTTAACAATAATTGTCAAAAATTGAATTTTTGTTGACTTTTAATTAAACTGATATTTAAATAATAAGTCCATCGGGAAAATTGGTGCAAATCGAGTACGCGTTGGCGGCTGTGGCGGCCGGAGCGCCGTCGGTAGGGATTAAAGGTCTGTTGATTTGTAATTGAAATGAAAATATGATTGAAATGTAATTAAATATAATTAATTGAATGTCTAATAATAGCATCAAATGGTGTAGTGTTGGCGACAGAGAAGAAACATAAGTCAATAATATATGAAGAGCACAGTATATTCAAAGTGGAACACATTACAGATCATATCGGACTTGTATACAGTGGAATGGGTCCAGACTATCGTCTTCTTGTCAGAAGAGCCAGAAAAATAGCTCAACAATACTTTTTGACTTATTCTGAACCAATTCCTACCACACAATTAGTTCAACGCGTGGCTCATATTATGCAAGAATACACACAATCAGGTGGTGTCAGACCTTTTGGGGTCTCATTACTGATCGCCGGCTGGGATAATGACAGACCATTTCTCTTTCAATGCGATCCTTCTGTTAGATATAACTCAAACTTTATATTCAATTAAATTAAACACATTTTATTAATATTAATTATTTTGATTAAAGGGCGCATACTTTGCATGGAAGGCAACAGCAATGGGAAAGAATCACATAAATGGCAAATCATTCCTTGAAAAACGGTTTGTTTTAACTTTAAAATGTTTTTCAACTTTCATCAAAATAATTACTTAACTTATAATAAAATTGATTCATATAAAAAACAGTTATAGCGAAGAATTAGAACTCGAAGACGCCATTCAAACGGCAATATTAACTCTAAAAGAAGGTTTTGAGGGACAGATGACTCCCGACAACATTGAAATCGGCATTTGTAACAGTCAAGGATTCAGACGTTTGTCTCCCTCTGAAGTCAAAGATTATTTGGCAACTATTGTCTGATTTATCAAACTTTTCATTAACTAAATATTAATTTTTGAAATAAGGTTTTGCAGTGAAGAAAGTATTTAACAAATTTACTGTAATTTATTATTAATAAACTTGTTTGTATTTTTTCCAATTCAACAAACAGTTTATTTAACATTATTAGAACCTTAACCACTATTTTTTAACTACAAAAGTTAACTTACATTCAATTATTATCGAATAAACATGTTTTATATCGTAGTATTCATTACTTTCAGTCTATTCTTCAATTAAAACTTCGACTCATTTCAAATCTTTATCCGAATTAGTTTTCATTTATCCAAAACCTATAGAATATAAAAGATATTAAGAATTATGAGATTATTTAGTGGTCTTTTATCATGATCTATAATGTCATAACGTGTATATCTTTTTATCTATAAATATTGATCTCTTGTCTTTGATGAGGTCTTCTTCGAGGACAAACTTCGAGGTTTTCTTTCAACTTTTGGACACTTTGAATGCAAAAACTTATTATATATTTTGTTTATAAATCGAAGTTTTTGAGTCGAACTCCAAGTCTTTAGGTTGAGGTCAGAGTCGAAGTCATAATTTTGCAAAAGATTAGGTTAGATTGAAATACGAGTCCATCAGAAATACTTGAGGAGCCGATCATATGAGAAATTATTTTAAAACAATCAAATACTGATGGCTTGTATTTCAGTTTTGCTCTCATTGTTTTTAATGACAAATAAATCGTTTATAACTCTAATAATTAAAGATAAGACACATTTACTTAATGTTTCAATTGATTTGTTTGAATCTCAAAGAATTAGCAATAATTGTGAATAGAGTTCAAAATTAGAATTTTTTAATCTTAAAAAAAATCTCTAAACTATTAACTGAATATTTGTTTTTATGACACGACTATAAATCAACTCAATTATTAAAATTTATTTAATAGTCTTGTTATAAAAAGTAATTAAGTTTGAAAACCTGACAGTATATTAAGGTTTTAATATTTGTGCGCAATCTTATGATTGGTCAGTGAAATGACTCATACTTTTCCAGTAAACCAATGAAATGACATTTCTATTAAATGACATCTTTTTTTTACTAATATTGCGTTTCATTTCTTTTGTTGATATCAATAAAGTATTTAATTTGTGTTTAATTTGAAATTTAAATAAAATTGAATCAAAGCTATTGTCTTAAGAAGTAATTAAACAAGAGGTAAGTGATTAAGTAATGCAAAAGTGTTTGTGTTTTACTTTAATTAATAGGAAATGATTATAAAAATGATTGAATTAATGGCAAACACATTAAACACACAAATAATGGGTTAAATCGAAAACTATTTTCACTATTGATTTGCACTCAAAAATGGTTATAAAAGTCGTTATTATCTTATAATTGCTGTTATTCTCTAATAAATGAAATCATCTCTTCGTTTAAGCATTTAATGGAATTTCAATTTAAAATTTATATTGAAATCAAATTTGAGTGAAAAATGAATGAAATAGTCTTTTGACGAAAACATCATTTCAAATGTCATTCAAATTGAATTAAAATTAATAATTAATTATGAATTATAGAGACATTCGCTGTCTCTGAGTCTTAATATGTCATTAAATATGATATTAATTGATATGAATGAGAATTAATAACTCTCTCATAAGAGTCTTTCCCACAAATGGTCATTAATTTAAGTATTGATTACTTAAATGGCATTCAAATAAGACTTCATTTCCTAATAAAGACTCGATTTTCGAAATAAAATGCGAAAAATATGAGAAGAGTTGAAATGAATTATTTTATTAATAATTGAATATTGAATGACTGGCAAAGAATTGATTCATCGGTTCATCATTTGATAGGGATTTTGGTCTCAATTGATGGCAACAACAGATTTCGGGAAAATAGTACTCAAATCATCTGCAAAAATGTCACTCAATGACAGATTTCAACTTATAAGACAAACACAATTGAAAAGAAGTCAAACAAATGCTATCAATAATAAAGTGGTTAATAAGAGTGCACTTCAGTTAAGACAAGGCTCACAAAAGAATAAACGATTGGCTCTTCAGATGGCAAACAGGCCTTCAGTCTTGAACGCCTTGCGAACTAATAATAATCAGGGAATCAAACAAAGACTCGGAAATCAAACATTCAATAATCAGAGCAATAATAATAACATCCGAAACATTAATGCAAAAAATCGTAACCAAAAACGGTTTATAAATCGTTCGAACGTTAATACCATTGCTGTTAATCGAAATCGAATTAATATTAACAGAAATCAAATTAATAATAATCGAAATCAAGTAAATAATAATCGAAATCAAATCCGAACACAGTTTCAGAATCGACGCAACAATTCTCAAAATATTGGAGTCATTGTTGGCGTTCGACAAACAGTTCCAAAAGGTATGCAAAAAAATGATAAATTCATTTATATTTAATAATAATAAATATATATTTCTCACAGCCATCAAAAAGAATCGGAAAAATACTTTCCAAAGATTCCAATCGTTTAAGACCGGAAGTCCTGCCAAAGCAAATATTAAACAGAGAAGAAGAGGAATTGGCGGACAGTTTCGAAATCAGAAACAAACCAACAAAACTGGTGCCAAAAAGTTGAAAATCAATCGAAACTTTAACGCACGAAACAATGCTGGACAACAACAACAGCAACAAAAGAAACGAAATGTGAAACCAGATAAACAACAATTGGATAATGATTTGGACGCTTATATGGCGGGCACTAAAAGCTATTTAGACGCAGAATTAGACGCTTATATGTCTCAAACAAACTAATGGTAATCAATTTTTGTTCATTTTAACCAATTAGTTATTGTTCTCAATTATTGTTTTATTTTCAGGTGTTGGCCATTACTTGAAATTTGGAAGTAATAAAAGCTTTTATTTCTTTGTATTTCTAATAACTTAGAATCCATAATAAGTCCTAATATTGTGTTTTGATTAAAAAATAATTGTATTTACTGTACAATCAATTAATTGCTTTCTCTGTTAAAACGTCTCAACAATTCATTCATTAATATCAGATTTAGTTGTAATAAACTTATCAAACATTTCTGTATTTTTTGATTAACATTAATAATTGATTATTCGTTTACTTTGATCTATAAGTGTTTTTAATTAATAACTCAATACCCTTAATAAGGTTCACATTTAATTTATTTTGTTTTGAAAATACGTGTTTTCCTCAAATATTTTAGTCAATAAAACCATTTCCAAAAACATTGCAATATTTTCTCTTTCAATCAATTTTAAAATCTTTTATTATTTTGAATCATTTAATTGATTGTCGAATACATTCAATCGAATACTTCTATTTGAGACCATTTTTTATCTGATTTGAAGAATACTGAATTTTTATACCATTTTATTTAAAGTTATAAATAAAATATTTGATGTAAATAATTGACTCTTAAATGACTTGTACTCTCTTTTAAATCAAATAATTTCTTGAAATTAAAATTATTTTATTCAACAATAAACTAAAATCCTCTTTAAATATTTTCTATTTAAGTGGCAAATGATTGCCTATAAATAGTAATCCGAAAAGAATATGACTAAATGTTAAGTTGAAAAGAATTATTGATAATCTTGAAAATAAGAGTAAATTCAAGAACTTATCGATTCTAATGTTATATAACGTGTGGGAAGTTATATATTATGATAACTCGAGAAGAGATTTCCGGGAGTGTTGTAAATGATTTGACTTTGGCTCTGATTCTCTTGAATCCGCGGAGGTATTGATAAAATCGATGAGTTATTGGCTGAATGCGTTCTTATTTTTAGCATCAAAATCCCGAATAGTTGGGATGTAATTTAGAAGAAAGTTCGCCTAAAATATGATACCCCTGTCTTACCCCTGAGCCCATAGATGATAAAGGTCTCCCTTTGAAGGTGGGGTCTATCCAATCAAAATCAAGGGGAGATTTTCTCATAGTATTTTATTTTCAATTTTTAAATGGTTTTTAAAAATCAATAAAGTTTTTTAGGTCGTTTATAAAGTATTTGATGTGTCAAATTTTTGTTATGTCGAAAACTCAAGAATTTTTAATTAGTTTTTATCTAAAATTGTCCTGAAAACCAAAGCTTTTTCCAAAAGACTTGGGGGGGGTTCTTTTTGAGCATCGAAGGTAGGGTCTAAAACCCTACCTAACCCTCTCCTTTATCATCTATGCCTGAGCCGCTCTATAGATAAGCAATGAGAGAGGCGAAGATGGTTATAGACCCTACTTTCTAAGCTCAAAAATCAGACCTCCTCAAGATTTCTAGAAAATTTTGCTTGTTCTTAATGAAATTTTTTTATAAAAATTCAAAAGAAATAAAAAATTTTATAGATTTTTTCCAGAGGTGGCCAGAATCGGTCGGCTCAGGGGGGTATTTTTTTCGTTCGAGAGGTAAGCCTCCGGCTCAATTCTCGGGATAGGAAAAATAGATCAGCCAGGATATTTTTCAAATTTTTCCAGAGGGAGTTTGTTTTTTTTAAAAGTTCAGGTATTGAGATAAAGAATCTTATCAAAATGACCATTGAGTTAAACTGCAAGCCTTTTTGCAGGTACTGTACATTATTAAATATAAATACAAACTTTTTATTTACAAATATAATTATAAAATACAAGCATTAATCAAATAATCATTAAAATTCCATCAAATATTAATTTAGAGTTTTGTTATAACTTAACATAGCCTCCAGTGTAAAAATTTGTCATAACTTATTGACTATTTGATTGCATTCCTTGAAGAAAGTTTTTGAGAAAGCCGAAAGTGTTCGGGTTCTAATTTGAGTTGAACTGCAAGCCTTTTTTCAGTTACTGTACAGTACAGGTGCAATAATGCAAAAATGAATTAGGTTAGGTTATAAAGGGTTAAAAATTTGCTTTTTAGGGATTTATTTCTCATTGAAAATAGCTCAAGGTTTGTTTATTTCTTAATTTCATATATTAATTTTCAGGGATCTAGTTTTATTTGAATTAATTTTAATTTCTCTGATATTTTAAGCTTTAAAAGTTGAGGACAAATAATAGGATTATTTACTTAAAAGAATCAGAATTTTTTTTGAACATTATTCTTGCATTATTCTAAATATTCGCTTTTCTTGCTAAGTAGAATTTTCGGCTCAAGAGGTAAGCATCTAATCGTGCTGATTATGGACAAGTCATTCATGTTTTGGTATCCAAAACTGAATTGACATAACATTAAAAATTGACTGCAAAAAGAGCTTGAAATTGACATGAATCGAACTACTGTATAAGACCTTCTCTTTTTGAAAAGCGAGAGAAAATAACTAAGATTTATCTTCAAAATGATTTGAAGAAACTTTAAAACACTATTTTGTGGCTAATTCGGTATTTTACATATTCAATATTTTGCAATTCAGCATTTTGAGGTCATACCAATCAATATAGGGATCGGTAAATCCCTTTTAATGCCATTTCATTCACTGAAACTCGTGTTTAGAGTAAAATTACGAAAATTAAAGTTTTTTTTTCAAAATTTAGTGTTTATTGTTTCAAAAGTAATTTTATTCAGATTTTATTATCTTAAGAAACTGCTTACATAAGGAAATAAGAAGTATTTAATTTATAAGTGTTCTGAGAATTCGTCTAATTATTGTTAAACGTATTTTAAAATTTGAGATAAAAAGTATTTATTTCCTTAAAAATGAACATTAATTATTAGTTTTAAACAACTTCTGAATTTACTCAAATACTTCAATTTCAATCCTTTCCAATAAAATCAATTGCTGGAAATCATTCTGTCAAGTATTTGACTTTCCTTTTTTAGATTTAAATTAAATAATAGTTTAAATTAGTTATTGTTTAATAAAAAAAACAAAAACGCTTCAATTTTTTTAATATCTTTAATTATCAGTGAAAAGTGAAAATAAATAGAACTGTCGAAACTTTTTGATCTGCACTGCGATCGTCGTCAGGACATCGCTATCATAATTAATGTAAAATCAAAAAAGCTTTAAATGAAATTTTCTATTATTAAAAACTTATATTTTTCAACAGAAATATTAAACATTAAGCTTTAAAAGGAAATTGACTACTCTTTAAAATTGAAAATTATTTATTGCTTAATATAGATAAGTTAAAACAGCTCTTTTTAAAAAAGTTGATTTAATTTTCTCATTTTGAGGGCTATAAACTTAAGAGTTATTATCCACTCTCCACTACATTTCAGTTATTATTTAATTGCTTATATATTTTCAATCAATAGCTCTTTTGACAAAATTTAAATGATAACTAAAGATACTAAAAATATTTCAATCAAATAAATGAAATGAAGATTTTACTAAGTCTTCATCAAAGTATAACGTTTAGAAACCAAGAAATATGTTTAGATTAAAAAACATGATTAAAATGAAATAATTACAATTTATTATTTATACTTTTGTTCTATTTAATAAATGATTATCATTTACAAATCGCAATTTTATTGATGAGCATGAGATGAACTTAACTTAAACATTAAATTCTTTCCCAAATTCCAAACATAGTGGGTTTGTCTCACAAAATATGAAATAAATTCTTCTATATCTGCATTTGGTTCAGACTTCAATCATTTAACAACAAAACCTTGAAATTGATACTAAATTATCTTGAATTATGAGAGACTGTATTGTATAATAAATATTTTCTAATAATTTCGTTAAGCTTTGATCCACTAAAGTTCAGATAAATTCCTTGTAAATTGGAGTAATAAGTTGAAAATAAATTTAATTCAAGTCAGTCATTCAAATATTCTTTGAAATTGAATTTAAACCCAATTAAAATTGTTAAGTTATAATTTCTCTTTATTAAGATTGAAAAGTTAAGCTTATATTGCAAAAACATCATAAAAATTGAGAAACTCTACTAATTGAAACCTTCAATTTGGGGCAAAAATTAAGTTCAAATTGGACACTAATGAGTTAATCTTGATCCGACGAAAATATTTCTCTTAATCAAATCATGGAAAATAAATTATCTAATTATGAAATTACAGAATCAATAAATTAAGCTTTTTATGTAGAAGTTTAGATCAACGATTGGCAACTGGCGGCCCACTGACTCATTTTTTTATTTCTCTTCAAAACTTTTAAAATTCAAGGTATTCCAGACATGTCAAACATTTTGTAAAGTGTCAGATTAACTTTGATATGTCTAGTTTAAAGATCGCATTACATATTATTTTTCTCATCAGCGGTCCTCCGATTGCAGTGATAGGAGGTTTTGCCCCTGAGTTGCGATGACTGGTTAAGACAGTTCTTGCTTTCGATTAATTTTGCAAATTAAAGGGCTTTGAATGATGGAGAGCATAATATGCTCATTTCGCATGAGATTTGATTAAAAATCTCCAAAGACGAGCTTAAGCTTGAATCATATAATCACATATAAATAAACAGCATGTATTAGATGATAATTTTTATTTAACTTATAATTAAGAATCAGTAAAAATGAATCGAATAATATTATGCACTTCAATAAAAATAACAAAAATTCTAAAAGATATCTATTAATCCAGTTGAGGTTTATTAAATTTAGGAAAATGAAAGCTTTGAGAGTTAGTTTGAGTTTAACTTCTGAGTCACGAGCTTAAGATTATCTGGAGATGTTGTCATTCATGAGTTAATACTTGATACCTTATATAAGGGAACGGGTGTTCCTTTGAATTCACGAACTCTTCCTTTATCAAAAGTATTTTTTTAGAGCTTAAAAGAAAAGGAAACAATCACTTATTAAAAAGCGTTCAACTAACCTAACCTTACAATCAATATTGTAGGACATTTATTTTGAGTATAGATGTAGCATGGCATAATGTTCTTCAGTCTCGGAACTATTAAAAGTTCATAATCATTTGTAGAGCAAATCTCAAGTTGAATCGTTCAAAAAATTGATAACAATAAATCATAATTTTAAAATTTCACTTATCATTCGAACAGTTAACTAAAATATACATGATATTGAACTGCAATCAAACTTATCATTTATTTGATTTAATAATTGTAATTATTAATGCCCATAATTAATGGAAATGATCTTATTTTATGGATTAATAGATTTAAAAATGAAAATTTGAACCCATATGAAGTCTTTAATTAAGAATATAGACCAACAATTTTATTCTTATTTTATCTACAATTTGATGGTAAAAGTAAATTTTTAATACTGTATTCAATTCACAGAACGGCTCTTTTGATATTCACGGATCTTAAAGGTGTGCTGACTCGTAGGTTTGCGTTTATAACCTCTCTCAAAGCCTTGAGCAATACATTAGTTTAAACCTTCCAAATTATTTTTTCCTTTTATTGGAATTAGATTTCGTTTATAAAGTAAAAAGACTTAGGTTTGAAAAAAATAAAGTAATTTCGGAAAATCAATTTTAAAGACAAATCATTAGCATTACGTGAGTATTAAATTTATCTTAATTATTGAAGTATAATTGCAATATACCGAATCACCTCACTTAATGTTACTGTCACTATACCTTGAGAGTGAGTGTTTGAACAATATTATGAGAAAACCTCTTATTACATGTAATT